>NDXB01022612.1:45654-56888 GCA_002631895.1 Agapornis roseicollis
CCCCCCTCCCCCCCCCCCCCCCCAAATTTTTGCAGTTTCACTTCTTTTCCATTTGCTGCAGAAGACCATGATAATGCTCTTTTTCTTTTATAAATATGCAGCTTCAATAGAGGCAGAATAATGGAGGAGATTTGGGTCTGGGGAACAGCACAAGGAGAAACCACAGATGGGCTCCCTGAGCCAGAGCAGCTTGTCATCTCCATGCTAATCTTCTCAGCTCCAGCCTTGGCCTCTGGATCAGCAGCACTGCTTTCTTATGTTTCCAGAAACAATCAGACTTGACATTTCTCTTCTACATTGTGCTCCATTTCAGCCTGTACTTCCAAATATTTGATCCAAAGTTCATTTAAGTCAATATAAAGAACCTCACTGCCTTCAGTATACTTTGGTTCTGGTACCTTCTTTCCACCTGATCGTTAATGTTTAATTTACATTTGCTGAATTAGTGAGAAAATACAGCCTTCTGATTTCTCTGGTGACATTTTTGCAATAAAGAATCTCCCACTAAAAAAAATAACACTACTAAGGACAAGAATTCTATTTGAGCCATTCAGGGAACTTGCTCTATGTTTGGTATTTTCTTTTATCTGTGCTGTTTTGCTTTTGAAGGCTGAAATATGATGTTAAGTGGGAACTGGCTAGGAAGAGTTGATGACACCTCAGCCATTTGTCCCTCCATGGAGGGCAGTGGTTCAAAACCACTGGGTGCTCTAATGCCCTACATGTAGCATAAAACATGAGAGAAAGCTTGTGGGACCATGTAGAAGGCAGCAGCTCTGGGAGATAGCACAGTGGTGATTAGCATCACCAAAAATAGGGACCTGCAGGCCTTTTTTTTCCCATGCTATCATGACACTCCTCCTCAGTGGAAGTAGTAATCTTGAAAAACTTTGGGTTTTATTCAGTATTTCTGATTTTTTCCTACTTCACTGTTTCACACTTCTCTCTTTCTCTCCAGCTTCAATGTTTTACTTTCTGAATGTGCTGAATCTAAGCTCAGTGCTTTGAATGATTTCACTGACCCTGTAATGCTGCATACCAGCACAGATACATATCTTTTAGGTTTACTTTTGTCTATGCTAATTTTGCTTCCCCCTCACATTTGCAAGTAGAGAGTGACTGCAAGGCTTCCTGTGTATTTCAGGATTCCTGTGTATCTTTAAATTTTATGATTTAAAAGAGTTCAAGAAAAATTAGTCTAGATCCTGCTTGTGCACATGCATGCAGCACAGTTTTCAGTCTCATTGCTACACATGTGCTTCAGCCTGTTCTGAACTGTCAGGGCACTAACATTTCTATATAAACTGATTTATTAAGACTATCAGAATGTTATTATCTTTGCTGTGCAGGATAAGTGGAGGTTTTCCCCCAAAATGGCATAGCAAGAGAGAGACAAAAGGGAGTAGAAGAGCTCTTCTCTTTTTTTTTTTTTTTTGGAATTACTATTTTATTTATGCAGCTATAGCAGTCTAGAATTTCTCTAAACACACTGGAAAGCCATATATCAGCCAAACCATAAGCTTTAATGCCTGAACCCAGGCCTGAATGAACCATGTATTTTTCTTATTTTTTTAACTTTTTTGGGATCAAGCTAAAGCTAGGGAATTATTTCCCACAAACACACCTGTAGGAGGTGGGGAGACTAGGAGTCAGCAGGAAAACAGACTTGTATGATTTAAGTTTTATGGGAAAAGAAAAAAATATTGCATTAACTTTGAAACTGCCTAGTACTACAGATATTGATTTATTATAAAATTATCTTACTTGAAGTGACACTCATTGCCACATGATATTTTGTCAAATTTTCTATTGTGCATAAAATTATAATATATTGTAATATAAACTGTAGCTGTTATTCTTTTAAACACCAATTTAATCAAGAGGTTTTAACACATAAAACTATAGTCTAACATCTTTTTTTGCCAGTATTTTATGTTAGGGATTTTTCAATTTTAGTATCACCTTTTTTTCATGCTGAAATAGAAAACTATCACCATAAAAATCCTTGTAGTCTTGAATCCATGCAGTTAGTTTCAAAAATACTTAATGTTTCTTGTGCATTGTCACTTTAAGCATAAAACATAATTTGAGTTTAAATGCAGTGAAAGTCAAGAGCGCAACTGTCACCATAAACACATGGGTCAAGCAGCAGACCTACTACAGGGTTGCACTTCACTTGCATCTCCTAGTACCAGTAGAAAGAGGTTTCTAACCAAACAGCCCTGGTGAACTCCAAAAAAGACCTGTTAGCAAGAGAATTAAGAAACATTAAGCCAAACTACAGCAAATGCTGGCGTATAATTAACATAGCATTGTCAAAGATATCTCATAGTTTAATTTTAGTGGGTAAAATATGGTATCTCAGATACCATGATATGGGTGTCTGTTCACAGCCACTGTACCTGTCAACTATTATTATATTGAAGCTGCTGTGTTCCCTGAACAGTTTTGATTTCTTAACAAGAAGAGAATTTTCTCTGATGTGCCATCTGCAAGGTACAGTTTACCAAAGGAAAACTTTACCTCAATTTTTTAATAATTTTCTGTCAATTCCAATAAAATCTGATATATTTTTATAATACTTACAAAATAATAGCAAATGTGACTAACCACGTGTGCCACTATTTCATTTGATGCTCCTCTTCTCCTACTGACTTTTCTTTCCAGCACAAAATGTAATTTAAATGTCAACTTGGACTAAAAATGTTACATTTCTGTGGAGATTGCTGGAATCTCATACAATCTCAAATAATTCAACTGCAAATAATTCAACTGCCTTCCACTCCTTTCCTAATTTCTTCTATTTTAGTATCCCATTCTGCAGGTTCTAAAAATAACAAACGGTAGAAGGGATAAAGTAATGTACAGTTTCTTTACATATGTGACAGGAGAAAATATCCTTTCATGCCTAAAAAGGAATGGTCCCAATCCATCATTGGGTCCAAAGTTCATATACCAGTGAACACTGAAAGATTATGATGTTTTTAGCAAGGCCACTGCTAGCTGTCTAAAATGAGGAATATAAAGCAAGGGGGGAAATAGTAGAGATAATAAAAAGATAAAGATTTACCTTATATTTAGCACCCAGTTGCCAGTCAAGTGCATAGGCAGCACAGAGGATGTCCATGGCAAAGGAGATGCAGGTCTGCTTTGTGCAGGTCAGGAGACCTTATGCTTTGGAAATCCATTAAAGACTGTGAGGCTATTTAGAGTCCTAGATTTTGGATTTAGGCCACACCAAGACTTCTAGATTCCCCCAGGAAAGCTGTCATACATATGCAGAGGTGTTTGCACTTTGCACAAACTTGTCTTTCATTGAGATAGAACCCCAGGCACTGAACACGGACTCCATCAGCACCACGGTGCTCAACTCAGACTCTCCCTCCTGGGTCACAGCAATCTCACTGTCATATAGTCAGGGAAAAAATGATGAAAACCAACCATCCTGTGTTAATGCTAGAATTCAAAAATCCTTTCTTTCACTGCTAAATTTGTTCACATCTTTTCACTTCTATAAAAATTCTTCTTCATAAAGCCAGATTTTTCATGAACTTTCTTGTTTAAAAGTTTTTTTTTTCCTCTGCACTTCTTGCATTTCTGAATGCCATTCTGCACTCCCTGCAACATTGCACAACAGGCATGGGAAACCTGGGGAAAACAGCTTTGTCCACTGACATCAGTTAAACATCAGAAAGCTTAGTATTGTGAAAACTAAGCCCTGAAATTTAGCCCTAATCTTTGTGTCTTAATTCCCCAAATTCAACACTACTAGCATTCACCATTTGTGAGGATATACCGCAGACCAAGGCAACCAGTTTCTGCATTACTGGCATCATAGAAATAATTTCGACTGTACACTAGGATCCACGCCTCCCTGAATTTGAAAAAACTGAATTTTCTTAGACTAAATGCAAATTAGTGGTGCAATATCTCAAAGACACTAAAAGCACCACAAAGTGTAGGAAACAGCTTAGGGTTCAAAAGGAATTCAAAACTCACCTGGAATTGCCATGGGAAACAGCTTCTGGAAGAGCCATCTAGAAAAAAGCTTTCAACAGAAGATTTAGCAGCTAACCTGCATGGGCTCTTCATCCTTTCTGTATATAAAATTTTGTTATAGGCACAAAAACCCCAGTCTTGCCACAGAAGATTTTCATGGTCTTGATGGTGTCCGCAGCAATGGACAAGACCTGCCATCAAGAGGTGTTCAGTGTGAGATTTTTAGAATTATTTTCTAGTGAAAATGTTGAAAATATAATCTAGAACCAAGTTCTGCTGACTCTCACTGAATTCAGGGACCATTTCTGTAACTGAAAACTCACTTTTCCTTGCTTTCCCTGGAAATCTCTGCATCATCCACCACTGTCACAGCTTCTGCAGCAAACAGGTAAGGACATTGTCAATTCCCCAGCTTTGAAGAATTCCTGTAGTCAAACTCATCCTTTGCAACCAATGAGTGATGATCCTGCAGGAAAACAAGTTTTAGGCTACATTTTATTACCAAGTATCTCACTAGGTTTAATGCATCTTGGTTTTGCCTTAGCTCATGAGCCCTAAAAGGCTCCATCCTAAAAGAGACTCTGGATCCTGATCAGTCTTGCACAAGCATTTAAGATTGTGCATTTTTATGAAGCTTTGTGAAAGAGTGCTTTCAAAGTGACCAGCATGTATGCTGGTAAAGCTCATCTTCCCTTTCTGGACACACCCATGAAGCTTCATGTTCTGCCTTATCATACTTTTGTCTGAAGTCACCACTGTAAGAAATGATGCAAAGTGTTGTTTCAAGGAATAAGGCTATAAAATACAAAAGAAGAGATAATTAGTATAACTCCAGGTCCAGTAAGTGGATTTCATTCATCTAAAAAAAAAAAAAAAAAAAATAAATAAAAAAGACAGACAAAACCTCACTGTACACTGCACAGCATGCCTGTGAGATAGAGTAGGTCCAACTCACTAATGCACTGCTCTAAGGTTAGCATCTCTACTGTTTATATGAACAGCAAAATCAGATAACCATCAACATATTAAACCCAATATGTAACTATTAGACACAGATTCCGTGTGCCATCACAGGCTATTCAAAACTAATGGTGGAAGTGGAAAGGTCTCCTGCAGCCCCCTGTATCTTCCAGGGGTACATCAGGTTTCTCCGCTTCACAGAGAGATGAAAAGCACCTCACACTGCCTACATCTACCTCACAGAGGTGTTGGAGGCCATAATTAATTACCGTTGGTAGAACTCATTGAAATTGTCAGAGAAAGGCTCTAGAGAGTGCTGTTATAAATTATTACTCTTGAAAACATTCAAACTCTTCAGCTTTCGATTGACTGCCTTCTCACAAACTTGAAGCATTTCCTTTTCTTCTCCTGAAATAAAATTTGCCCTCTTGACATGTACAAACCATTAGAGAGGCTGTATTTACAAGCACCTAACAGTATTTTCTCAAGTTTATTTTGACATTGACTTTTAATCAACATGATGATGGTTGAAAAAGCTAGTCCAATGTTTCACTAAAAAGGAATATTAAAAGTACGTTGATTGTGTCTACAAAGATATGCAATTAAAAAGTATGAGTCAAGAGTTGTTATTTAACACTTGACTTTACTTATTTTGAACTCGTGTGGCCCTGTTGTGTACATGGTTAAATGTGCAGTGCTGTGTGTTTCAAGTAAATCGGCTGTAAGCATTTTTATATTTTAATGAAAATAATTACAGTTTGAGTAATATGAAGTGTATCTGAAGTATAACCCCTGATGCTACTTCCCCAGAATCGGCTGTGATATAAATTATCATGATTTATTATGGTTACTCTGTGCTTTATGTGTTTATAGGGGATCCTGGCTAGCAATGATGATTCTTAACCAACAAAGAATTGCATTTCAAAAGCAATTTTTTCTTGGATTTCATTTGTAATTCTTCCACAAAAGTGATATGATTTAACTGTGTTGCAGTATGTGATATTGCAAAGATGGCATTATTGTGCTGTCATTTTGACAGCTTACTTTAATTTGCAGCATTTAATGGATGAATACATTTATTTTTTTTTAAAGTCTGGTGTTATTCTTTCTTAATATACCATATGCCATCGATCCCACATGCACTTCTTTGCATAAGCACACCAAATTACATAGTGGTACAAAGCAACCTATGTGTCATATACAACCTATCTTTTGAATGACACTTCAGAAGCTGAAGTCCTGTCTGTTCTTCAAGGATACTGTGGATCCTGTGACATTTCTGAGGCCCTAGCTGAAATATGTTACAGAACACATTATGTGCCAAATGGCATCTGTCCACCTCAGAGATGGGCAGTGTATTTTTCAAATACACTGTAGAAAAGACATATATGAAAGTCATTTGCCTTGCAAGAAGCAGCACTATCGAAAGTGCAAAAATTATTATAATTACATTACTGCAAAATCTAATATCTGCAGCAGCTGGTTTCAATTGCAACCACTATTTTAAACTATTTTGTCAAACAAAATCTCTTTCAGTTCCTAACACATTTTGCCAGCTAATGGTAATTCCTCATTAGTACTCTCAAAGGTTGGACAATCGTTCCTTTTGTGTTCTTTCAGGGAGAGCAGCCTGATCATTCCTTGTTGGGGGAATTATGATGTCACCTTCAAAGGGAACAGAGAATACACCAGTTTGACCCAGGCCTGTGCCCATGCCTCACAAATGTTCACCTCAGCTGAGCAAACCTCAGCTCAACAGAGATTCAACACCTAAACTCTTCTAAAGATAGATACTTAGGCTACTGCTCAGAAGTTAGGCAGCTACATAGAATGTCACTAAGCTCCTCATTCTCAGAAGAACCTTTATCCTGGGTTCATACGACATGAAAATATCTACACAGTTTCAGCGTCACACCTGCTTTGCCTGAGCCAGTCCACAAAAACCTCTGTCAATGTGCTCAGTAGAGCTTGCATTCATGGCACAGGGGTAACATCTGAAGGCTTTAAGGAAATCTTCTGTGAGACATTAACTCCTTAGGGGAAAATTTCATGGTGTCTTTGGGAAATATTCCAATTTCAGAAAATGATTTCATGGCAGCATGGGAAGCAAGCTGATCATACCATGAGAACTTAGCTTTATTTTGTAGACTTTTTTCCACTTTCCAAGGACACCTAAGAATTAAATAATTTTAAACTATAACAAAACAAAACAACAACAAAAAAAGATATCCTAGTCATTCTATTTTCCTTTTACAAATATTATTTTTGGACAGAAATGCTGCAAACAAAAATGCAATAAAAGCTAAAGATATAAAGTGGGAGGTATCCAAGTTTGGAAAGGATTTTGTTGATGCAAACTGAAGAAATACAGTATACCTTTATACTTACTTAGCTCTTTGATGTTATACATGATAACCAGTATAGCATTACAACCAATTATACATGTCATAAAAATAGAGATTCAATGTAGATTAAGCCTGCTGTGAATTAATATTTCTGTAAAGGTGTATCCTGGGATGTCTTAAGCCATCCTTCAAATTCCAGTTCACCCATTCTCCACAACTCACATGACTGAGAACATGCAAACATTTCAGCAAGAACAGTGTCATGGTTTAAACCCAGCCACGCAGCTCGTTCACTCACTCAACCCCCCTTTTCTTGCCCTCCCCTGCTTCCAGAGGGATGGGGAGGAGAATCAAAAGAATGCAACTCCCACAGGTTGAGATAAGAACAGTTTAGTAACTAAGGTATAACACAAATCACTGCTGCTACCACCAATTTTAATAATGATAAAGGAAATAACAAGGGAAAAGAATACAGCATCTCACCAACCACTGACAGATAACTCACCACACCCCAACCCAACCAAGCACCGACCGACAACCTCCTCCATCCCCCCCAGAGCACTTGCCCTTCTGGGTAATTCTCAGTTACACCCTGGGCATGACATGTTATGGTATAGAATACCTCTTTGGTCAGTTTGGGTCAGGTGTCCTGTCCCTGCTTCCTCCCAGCCTCCCCTCCTCCCTGGCAGAGCATGAGGCTCACAAAGTCCTTGCTCAGACTAAACATTTGAGCAATAACTAAAAACGTTCCTGTTATCAGTTTTGTTCCCAGGCTGAAACTCAGAAACATAGTGCTGCGCCAGTTATTATGAAGAAGAAAAACATGACTGCCACTACTATACCTAGGAAAGTCCCTGATGAGATTNCCTGTTATCAATTTTGTTCCCAGGCTGAAACTCAAAAACATAGTGCTGCACCAGTTAGTATGAAGAAGAAAAAGATGACTGCCACTCCTAAACCCAGGACAACAGGAAAGAGATTATTTTAAATTCCATCAGACTGACTGCCAATACATGGAATGAGAATATTTAGAAAATTATGTGCTTATTCATAAATGTAAATTATTGTGGAAAAAATAAAAACTTTTTTTTTTTTAAACTTAAAAGCAGTAGCTAGGATTTAATCTGTAACTCACCTAAAAAACTCTTAGGAGTTTTGTATGACCAGAAATAAGGTATTTGCAAATAACTACAAAACACACAGTGAGAACTGACACACACTTCCAGCACCTACTGAAAATTATTAGAATTTTAAATTATCTTCAGATGCGTATTAAGAAAGCTGCAGAACATTGAACAGCAGATCAAAAAAATGACACAAACATGATTTTTAATTTTATTTTTTTAAAAAAATCATATTAGTTTGAGTAGTCACTTTAGGTAGAAAAATATCAAAGTTAAACAGTAAAGAAAAAAGCAGCAAAAACTTATGTGTTAGGAAAGTTGCTTCCATCTCCAGTGACAGATGATCAGACAATCAGACTCCTGATATGCATGATGATGGATTACCTTCTGCAGTGTCAAGCAATGGATCAACTTACCTGCTACCTGCAAAGCAGACTTTTCTTATGTGTGTGGAAAGGACACTTGCCTATGTCTGGGACAGACATCCTCCCATCTTACTTAACCTATGGAAGAAAAAACAAGACAAAATCAACCAAACAAACAAAAAACGCCACCACAAAACCAAAACCAACAGAACAAAGGGAAAGTTTACAGAAAATTGAAGGCAAAGACAAAAACGTCTCCCAAACTGGCCTTGACAAGGTAAATATCTAGGCATTTAAATCCCTCTTTCACCTGAGAATGGATCTCTGCAAAAATGCAGCCGATTTGGGGACTGATGGAGAGTGTTTCTGGATACTGAGAAAAGCACTGAGGCAGGCTGGTATGAGTATTGTATACTCATTTCTGATGGATTTAGTTGCTCAGCCCTCTTCCTCCTTCCATTAAATACAAGCACACTGATCTATAACACACACATATGGACACCAGCATATAGGCAGCAAATGCCAGATCAAATATAGTAAGACTAAATTTAAGAGGTTACAAATGTTTTTTCTTAATAGTACGTATTCAATATTGTCACTAATGATGAGTCCACAGACATAACTTGAACATTTTCTCCTCTTTTATGTGGTAGCGTTATGAGGGAGAATAATTTCAATTCAATTTAGTAATGGCTTTGCTGCATTGTCATTAGAAGGTGATTAAAAAAGCAAAGCAACTTTCATTTTGAATCTCTAAGGAGAACCACTGTCTTAGTGAAAAAAAAGTTTCAAAAGAGTCAAAAAGTTTCAGTCCTGCCATTGGGTCATAGAAAGATTTTCAGTGAGGAGGAGGAGAAGGGAAGGGGTAACCCGCAGGACTGTGATGCTGTTGGTACTGCCCATCGCATCATGGGGGATACCAAAGTCTTGTGAAATCAGTACTGTATCACCTTTACAGCTGTGTCCAGCCCCCCTCTTCATGCTTTTAAACACAAGTCTAGCATTGTGTGCATGCAGCAGGACTGCCACAGAAGCATTTTGTTCAAAGAGATTATGAGATTTTCTGCATCAGATAATGCTACAGTCCTGTCTCATGTGGTACATGAGGAAAGAGATACTTGCTTAAAAACATTCAAATTTTTTTTTTTTATTCCACCCACATATGCAGTCATTACTTAGCCATCCTGAAAGCCAAAACTGTAATGCTGCTTTCATATACTGCAGAACATCCCTGCCCCTCACACTGCTGAGGGAAGCCTGCAGAGGAACAACACTATCAGCCATTTGTTCAGCCATTGCAAGGCTGCCAAATGCACAGAGCCGGATTTCCCCAAGGCCTCCCTTCCCTTTTCAGGACAGAGATCAGCACACTTAGTGTGTTTTGGGTGTTGATCTCAGTAGAAATCCTGGCCACAAGATTTAGAATCAGAGGCATTGAGTTTCAACATCTGACAAAAATTTGACACTTGTAGAGAAGTCGGAGTACTTATGGTCAGAATATGGCTGTTGCTGGTCATAACCAGCAGTACTTGCTCACACAGTTTCATTAATTTCAGTCACAGGAAACAGTAATTTTGTCTGACACTGGAAAGGATTTCTAAGACCTGGAAGACAGCAATATCTTAAACATTATTAAGACAGAGCTGTCTTTTCCTAGCCATTAAGGCTGTATGACTACAACTTCAGCGGAAACAAACCAGAATCAGTGTTAATTCTACAAGTACTTCTGCATCACCTCACCAGTGTGTGGGAGCAAGAACTGGGCTTCTTTTTAGTCTTTGATAAATATAAAGCAAAGGAATAGTAGAGGGAAAGATGGAGATCGCAGAGTACAGTAACATATTTGCAAAGCATGAAACAGTGACACAGTACCTGAAAAATGAAAAAAAAAAAAAAAAAATCCTTTATGAGTTTTCATTTTGTTCAATCTCAAAATGCAGTCATACAGTTGAGATACTCAACATCTGAGTTTTAAAATTACTTTTCTAGGATAGTTGCTCATTAAGGGATTGGTTCTATAATGTATCAGCAAATGGACTAGTGTCCACCGCCAGTTGGATTATAGATACACTTCAAGTCAAACGTGTGCTCCACTATTCGTTTTTAATGCTTTTTTGACCATAGAATAAGGGTCATGGGTTAGAACAGACATACAGTCCTACAATTTTTTCTTAAAGTAATGCCCAGTCTTGGAAATAGAGCTTAGCATCTTGGATTCTTCTCATAAAGTGAAAAGGGCCATGTGTCTTGTAAAGACTAACCGCAAGCGAACTGAGGTATTTTTGTAACCTTAACACAAATTTTCCTTGTGTTTATAGCTTCATTATTTTGGTGGGTATGTTTTTTCAGTGTGTTTTTCTGCTACTTATTTTCTATCTTTTTTACTGTTCTTTTTTTCTTTTTTTTTTTTTTTTTCTTTTTTTAAATAAGGAAAATGAACA
>NDXB01022612.1:56994-80128 GCA_002631895.1 Agapornis roseicollis
TTTTTTTTTTTTTTTTTTTTTGTTCCTGTCTTTAAATAAGGAAAATGAACACAACAGATGATATAGAAGTAGCTTTATAGCAGAGCTACTGCTTTTCATTTCTCTTTTCTGAACATTGAATAGTCAGTTGCTTAATAGGCTCAAAGAATATTTCTGTAACATTATAATATTAAAGTTATTGTTAGTGTCTGGTTAGTTTCTGGAACTAGAAAAAGCTCCCTATATGAACAGAGGTGAAAATTTCTGGGCATATATATTCTGTTAAACATAGTTAAAGAGTTAAGACAAAATGAATTAAAGTAATACACCTGACAACAAAAGAATTGTTTCTCATTAACAGGAAAATCCAAGATTAAGATGCTGTTACTCTACAATTGCAAAATCTGATCTTTGGTAATATCTGGCAGGGTAGAAGGGAAAAAAAAAAAAAAGAGGTGAAAGCACTAAAAACTAACACTTAGCTCTTCTAAGGCAAATTTATCGAAAGTACCAGTCTCCATATCTATGAGTTGGTCCCTACACTGGGAGAGACCTACTTCTGTAGCAACCTATTGAAATTGGTAAGACAGACACTATCTAGCATGTCTGTCAAGTCTGAGCAGTGCAATTTCCACATAAGTGCCATTTTTGCTTGATGCCAGAAGTAGGTGAATTGGTACATTTCCACCAAAATGCACAAAGACAGCAGTTATTAATCAAGCATAGCTAAACCATTATTTTCTATTCTGATCACCCATCCAAGTTTCCAGCATATTAATTGTTAAGTTTGCTTTACCTAATGTCAACTTACCTGCCATATCTGCTTTACTAGTAGCTTGTCTGCCTAATTAGCAGCAATGTGCATATTAACTGAGCCTGTAAATTCCCTGTGCAGTCTGTGGTTTGGGACTCCAGTGATCACCAAGCTGTTGGTCAAAGTACTGATAAAGAAGTAACGCTTGAGTAAATTCTACAAGCGACCACTCTAAGGCAAAATAACTTCATAGTAGGGATCGCTGGGTAAAACTAAGGAAGCCTGAAGGTTTTCTCAAACATCAAGCAAAACTTTGAGCCAAATATTTTACAAGATGTGAAGTTTCTGGGGTTTTGGGTTTTTTTTTTTTGTTTGTTTGTCTGTTTGGTTTTGTTTTGGTTTTAATTTGTTGTACCCTCTTGTTCTGTGCCCGAAAAACATAAATACCAAAATATCAAGACAAAAGGCTATTTATGACATGAGAAAATCAAGGAAGGAAAGGAGACTTCATGAAAAAGCCTGTTTTCACAACATTTTCACGTAGTTTCCAAAGTGTGTGTGTGTGCATGTGTGTGTGTGTGTGTACAGAGCGGCAGAAAGTGGTGCGTCGAGCTAACAAAACAAAATGTACCATAATATGATGAGTTGCTTTGCTTACCAAGTCAAAATAAGATGCATTAAAACCTGGAAGAGTCCTTACATTCTTGTCCCATGATGTGTAGACTACATCTTCAGTGGGAACTTGTTAACATCAAGTTGTCCAGTGCTCAGCAGGAGCCCAGCAGAGCCACAGCATTGCACAGAGCAAAGCACCACAGAGCCCTCCTCTTACAGCTAGATGTATCTCAAAAGCTCTCTTGAGTTCATTCAAATATTTTAAAAGTATTTTGGAGAGGTATACATATATAGGCATAGGAAAAATTTCAAGGCAACAGGCAGAAGTATGCTCAGAGGACAGCAGAGCATAGGAAAAACTTCAAGGCAACAGGCAGAAATACGCTCAAAGGAGAGCAGATATGTAAGTTGTTGCAGTTAACGTTTTACTGCTTCAAAAAAAACCAAGTAGTACAGCAAAACCAAATAAATGCAATAGACTTAATACACAGAACAGTTTGGTAGGAAACACAATGCATAATTGATTCCATCGAAAGAAGTCTAGCAGAAAGACTACTTGTATGTAATGGAAGGAAGAAGAGGGCTGAGCAACTAAATCCATCAGAAATGAGTATACAATACTCATACCAGCCTGCCACAGTGCTTTTCTCAGTGTCCAGAAACACTCTCCATCAGGGTCCCCAAATCATCTGCATTTTTGCAGAGATCCATTCTCAGGTGAAAGAGGGAGTTAAATGCCTAGATATTTACCTTGTCAAGGCCAGTTTGGGAGACATTTTTGTCTCCCAAATAAGGTTCTTTTAAGGGGTGACTGTTGTGCTGCCTTCTCTCACAACTACTGTAATATGATTGCAATTGTTATGGACAAGATTGAACTCTCTGTGGACCAAAAAAAAAGGCACCCAATGCATACCGAAGAAATTAATTAAGAATGTAAAGTCTAACACTATTCATTCCTTTACAGCTTTTTTCTTTTGTTTCCTTTTAGTTTCAGACTTTCAGAGAACACTTGAGTTTGAAATTCTCCTCTTACACATAGGACTATACATTGCACTTGACCTATTTCATGTTATTTCTGCTGAAATACCTCAGTTCTCATGAAATCACCTAATTCTACTTGCAGGCCCCTTTGATTAAACAGTCCTATTTGATTGAGATCTGATTAGTGGAAAACTAGGGAGGAAGTATAAAAAGACATTACTCACTGGCAAAATTAAAATAGCAACCAAAGGTTCCTCCCTGCAAATGCTTTATACTACAGTTATAAAACTTCTGTCCTACAGGGACCAGCCTTGTGAGTCAGCTCAAATTGGAGCAGGAGAACTCAGCACTGGCTATAAATGAGTTCGTATAGGTGGCCAGGATCTGGCCACTGAGCCAGATAGATGTTATCATCCCTTCCATTACAAAGAACTCTTCTGAGCCTGTTTTTCATACCTGGTATAGGCAGCTGTTGAAATTTGGCCATGTGGGACAGCAGCCTCATAAAAGTGGATATCAGTGTCATTTATACACAGTCATCATACTACTTTCCTAGAAAAGCATGTATGTGGGAAGCTGCCCCTCATCATGGTCTAACAATCTAGCCAAGGGTTAAAATATTGATCTTTACCTGGAATATAACATAGCTTTGCATGTGTCATCAAGCATGTTGTTCTCACTTCAGTTCCAGAGCATTTCTCTGAGAATTAAAAACAGAAAAAAAAAAAAAAAAAAAACAAAAAAACAAAAAAAAAAAAAAAAAAAAAAAAACCCAACAACCCTAAAGCAGTTGAGATCACTAACATGTAGACTATATTTAAGTAAAGCAAAATAACAGAGAAAATGTTTTCTATTGTTAGTACAATAGAAAATTAAACACCAAAGTTTAAACAAATTGTACCATTCTCTTTTGCAACAAAGGCTTTATTATTTCACTATTTCATCTCACCTTGTGTTATTAAAATATAGGACACAAGTAGTAAAACACAAAGTAAATATGCACATATCTTTACACCATGTAGTGTAACTATAAATCTTACCCTTTGATAACAGCTGTACTACAGCAATCATTTGAGTAGTGCAGCTGCCACAACAATATCAAATTTTATAGTTAAAAAGCAGTCAAAACTTTAATGGTACAGTGGAGGTAGAATATATATTGTGCTATAAATAAACATTATCTAATGAAGAAATGAAACATTTTTTATTTTTTCTTGACATATCATTCCATATCATATATCTTTTCTCCTGCAAGCTGCTATAATAGCAGACATTATACTTTAGCATGTATTACAACAAAGACTGTAGTTGTACTAATTACATTGGATTTAAATGAGGAATAAGAGAACTTCAGACAATGTAGCCTTGCAAGAAAGGCCTTCATTTTATTAAATCAGTATCTTCAAATGTTATCAGAGTTAACATGTGCTGGCAGAGGCTCTGAAACAGTTGGGAATGCAATGAGAAATGAATGGGTTTTCCCCTTAGATGATGACTTCTTCTCTGTTTGTCTGACATAGTGTAACTGATCTGGTGAGCAGGAGACTATGAGAACTGATGTACTTGGTTGAGACAAGTAGTTGCTGCCCCATTATTCAAAACTATGAAAAACCTCCAAAATGCTATAGTAACACATGTCTAGTGAAGGCATGCTCATGTTCCTCCCAAGGCAATATGTGCCTTAAAGGGTTCCCTTAAACTGACTTTGGTTTTGGGATTACTGATGTGCTTACTTTGTGCCCAAATACGCAGTGACAGCATTGATGGCACTTACGGAGATGGTCACCTGCCTACTGCATAAAGAGTGAATGAGAGTAGAGAAGACCTTCACAAACATGCTAGAAACATCTAATCTTGAAGAGGCCACAGAACATGACTTATTATGTTACATAAGGAAGAGCCATAAAACAGTGTCTAACATTCAGGTGCGTGTTTCTACAACAATTTTTACTTGAATTCAGACTGAACTTCCAAAAGATAGTTCCTTTAACCCACCACATCAGGAGCAGCTGCAAAGAGCTATCTGGAAACCCCAAACTGGGTGCCCTATGAAAGGCACTAGAATTCAGGTACACACCAAGGGCAGACCCAATACAGTCTGACCATTAACAGAGGGTCTGTCCACGGGACTACACTAGTCTCAGTCCAAGGCTAACTCTAAAACATAAACATGGTAGATTTTAGGTCCTCAACACCATCTATTCTCCCCTTCAGATCTATTCCTGCTGCTCCACTGCTCACTAACATAGATGTAGCCTCAGACCACTAAATAAAAGACCAGAACTCCCAACTACAGTACATCACAAGGTGAGAAAGACAGATGGAAGAAATATCAGGAGGGAACAAATATCCTGGGTTCCAACAACACTAGGGAATTTGGCAAGTCAAACTCAAACTCCATTCTCTTAAAAATCCTCCTTAGAAAGCTGTGCTTCCCCTCTTCACATCAGAAATATTATGCTAGAAGTATCTTTGCCAGAAGGGAGATTACCAACTTGCCTGGAGTTTGCCTCCTGTTCAGTGTGGGTTTCTCTAAAGGTGACACATGGATACCCTGATGGGAACTGCAGCAACCCAGGGAAGCTTGATCCTTTGGAGATCAAACCCCTGACAAACAGCTTACTGCAGTTGAACTTTTTGTGTGCCCACCATCAGAGATCCTCAGGGTGCTTTCACTTGCCATCAACAGTGCATTTATCTGAAAACCCCCAGGAGAAGCTATAAAATAAGCTCAACAGCTGTTAGCAGAAGATGGCAAATCCTAGATACCTTTTTGTCACATTGCAACCTATACAATTTACTCCATGTTTACAAACAAACTACTACAGAAAAATATTAAGTCCTGGCATTTAGAAAAGCTCTTGAAATTATTCACTCCCCTGGAATTCATGACAAATTAATACTATGCTTTGACTCCTAATAAATGTAGTTAGAGCAGACTTTCATAAACATTCTTGAGATTTCTTCTGTAACAGCTTTATTTTGGCTACTCACTTTTCCTGCTTAAACAAATTGAAAGGTTGGCTGATATTGTCAAAATACAGCACTTCTCATGAACCAGGAATCATTTATTAATGTAATTTATTGAACCTGCATTGTAAAACATAAAATCATATTTCTATGGGGTTGGGCAGGGAGAGGGGAGGATGGGAGCTCATTACCCTAAACTAAGATTATTTTCTTTAAAAAGACAAATTATTGAGATTGTGGATTCTGTAGATGTGCTTCCAGAACTCACTTTCAGAAGCCAACTGGGTAAGTTTTAATGAACTGTGCAGTGTTTGGTAAGAACAGATATTTGCACAACCACCAGGTAGACTTTTGTTTATATAAGTACACCACAGTAGATAATAACTAATACTTTTCTCATGGCTTGAAATAACCTTCCCACTAAAAATACAAACAGGCTTTTTCCCAGTTGTGAACATGCTTAAAATCTAATTAATACAGGTGATTGCAAACCCACCAAACTGCTCACACAGGGTCGGACATGTCACCCAGCATCACCTCTTTCATGACACAGTCTTAATCTCCTTCTTTGTCGTTATATTGCAGTTTTTGCTCTAAAGGTTTCTGCACTAAAAAAGTGAGAAGGTGAAGCCATAGTTCAATTCAATTTATTTTTATATTGCCTCTCATACAAAGTCTTTCAAAACACTTTACAGTGAGAGATAAAATAATCATATAACACTTGCCAGAATTCAGAATGGTGACTCACACACAGGGTAAAAGCTACATACCAGGAAAAAAAAAATTTAGAAAATTTAGAAACACAAGAAGTATTAATAAATATGCATTGGTTCCACACTGTACAGTAATGAGAAGAGGGAAGAAGATCCTTGTTAGGATGCAATGATAGCCCTTCCTTTGGACCCTCCCAGCTCTGTAGAGGCACAGAGAGCCATGTGCATGGAGAAGTGTAAGCAGGGCTGACAGAAGGAGTAAGCGTCACCCAACTGAGCCCTCTATAACTGCGATGGGCTCCGAAACATGAGTAAGTTGTTTCCCCCAGCTATGTAAAGCACAATTTCCATTCAGAAAATAGGGTAACTTCAGCCTTTCTTGAAAAAATAATGGAAAAATGTACCACATCACTGACGTTCATCATATGACAAACACAATGAGAAACAGGAATGAGCCCCATAAATAGGGAGGCAAATGTTTCTAAAAAAGGAAGGCCTATAATAGGCAGCAAAAAAAAAAAATGTTTATGGTACCACCATTATTGTATAAATACAATAAATAAATAAATACTCTAAATTTATAAATTATTTTTAAACATTGTTCAAAACATGAGTGTCTATTAATTATTAACAGTCACAGAAAAGTTGCCTCTTGGGCTCCTAAAGTAATTCTGTCCACACCTAAACAAAACCTGACTCAGAACACTCACCCAGTTTATTCCAGTATAATCTCAAGCAGCACAAGGGAAAAATGCTCCCCAAAACACCCTTATCATAAAACAATAGATGCTATAAACTGTGATTTCTAAAAGTTTTCTGCATGCCTGAGGCCAATCGCTTCCACAGCCTACACACACAGAAGCCTGGAAAAAGAACATTTAACAAAATATTTGGGCAACAATTAGTATTTCTTCCTACCTATCTTCATGACCATGCTGCTCAGCCCAAGTCACATCTTCATAATACACATAAGAAAATACAATATATAGTAACTCATTTTCTGACCTTTTAATATTTCTGTCATTGATTGTCAGAAGTGATGACTGCTCTCTACCCTAAGGTGATGGATTATTTAATTAACTATTGACCTTTTCAGTATCACATGTTGACAACGAATGCACTCCTGTGTAAGCTGCCTCCTCTGGATGTTGTTCTGTTCTCCCATTGCACGTTGATTTGTCTCACATTCTGGGTTTAAACCTAACATTTCTATTATGTTCATTTAAAAACAAGTCAAAGTCTTGTATTTAGTGAAGGGTACTTTTATGATTTAATGCTTAGAGTTTTCTTTTGAACACTGGGTGTATTTATAGCAGTATTTATATGAATAGTAACAGAACTTAGACTTTCATAGATAAAACAATTTCTGCTGCTTACCTATTTCTGGCACGCTTTCAGGAAACTTCTGCACCATGAGGCAAAAAAGCCAACACAGAAAGGAAGATTGCTCATCAACTGTGCACACGGGTCAAGAGACATCCCAAACTGAAAGCTGTAAGAGTCATTTGATATTACGCTTTGCCTCTGGGTCCAGTAAAGACTCCAGCCAGGAACATGACATTTATATTGAGCACCTTTATAAGAAAAAAAAATAAAAAATTCACTACTTTCTTATATGACAGACAGCATGAGACCTTGTGTACACATGAGCAAACTTACTGAAGACTTTGTCTTCCAAAAAAAGAGATTAAAAATAATTAAAAGTCCAGATCTTCATCCTAGACAACCAGGACCACAGTGTTCCATTCTCAGCAATTACACATTCAGCTAAAATCTTTTTATAAGCAAACAAGGTATTTTCCACTAGAAGCATGTTGTTGGAACTGAATATTGGACAAATGATCCATGCCTCCAGGTTGTCAGAGATATTTACATGTGACTACACTGCCGTTTGGGTATTCCACTGTGATTTCTCACCAGGGCTGAGAGAGCTGATTAATCAAACATATTTCTGGAAGAAACTCTTCAGTGTTTCTCCAGGAAAATAAGTTTGCAGTCTGGTATACCTTCACAATAAATATTCTCTGCTAATTTCATCTGTTCACTTAGAAAACACTTTTTTGCCAAATCCAGTACCAGATAGAAGTTTTGGGGTTTTTTATGTGCTAAAGAGTCATTAGCACTTTTTCAAAGTATTCCATTTTCTCAATTATTTTGGTAACTATATAACCACACAGTCATATCATAGGAATAAAGTCCATAAAGTATCTCAGCACCAGCAGATAATAACAATTAACAAATTTCCAGAAGGGCTATTTACAGAAAATCACCCTGTTAGTCTCATTTTTTTATTATGTGAAATTATGAGCAGCATACACAGCAGTAAATATTCCTAGCACTGATGGATTTGGTAAGTGGTTTTAATCACAAGCTTTCCTTCTGCATCAATCAGCTTTCCCCATAACCTAAAAAAGACCCCTACATATGTCATCTATATATCCAGATAGTGAAGTTATAAGTCCGATTTTTTTGCAATGTTAATGCAATATTGTGATGGATATCTATTAGTGGGGAGAGTAGAGTACAGACAGACTCCAGAAAGCTTGACAGCAGATGCTCTTTCTGTGTCAGTGTCAATCCGTGCCGGAATAGTGAGGAATGAACGAATGTGACAGGAGAAGACCGCACCAATTATGGATGAAGGGATACTATCTACTCCCACTGGTTGATGTGATTTATTCGACGGTCCTTCTGCATTTATAGAACAGCAGATTGTAGCTGCTTATGAAGTGACAAATAGTGCTCAATGACATTGACTGACTTGTCTGATCAATTTAGCTTGTCTAAAAAGTAGCCGTGAATTGCTGTCCTTGTTGAATGACATACGAACAGTCCCCCTTCAACTTTACCAATGTGAAATTTCAAATGCCATTAGAAAACTGATTAAAGATGACTTCCTTTAAACAAATAGCACTGCAGTCCTGTACAAGGAATGAAAAATAGTAACTTTTCCTACAGCTTTGCTTTGAAATGCATCTCACTTAAAGAATTTTTTGTCTTTGAGACAGTGTCAGAGGAACATTTTTATACTTTTATAAGTTCTTGAATATTTGATATATTTTGGTGAAGAAGCGATGTATCTGATGGGGGGGGAAACAAGTGGAGTTCTCTTGCAAAAAACAGCAAAGCAACTTTTCATATTTTCTAGTAAAGTTGCCAGCTGTCCTGACTTTATTGAGCCTTGAGTCAATAGATTAATTTTTAAATGGTGATGATATAACTCAGCTTTCATGTTAAAATCAAAAAGAAAAAGAAAAAAGCAAATTTCTGGTGTTATGGCCAGAGAGCAACTTGAAGACGTGATTTCAGTGAACCCAGTGCAATCAAAATCCGAAAGAAATTGAAAACCAGCTTACAAATGCTGAGGGGTTTTGTGTTTTTTTGAAGGCTCTGGAGAAGTAATCTTGGTACTATAGGAGCTTGATGGGACTGTTCTCCACACTTAGGGTTGACAGCACAGGAGCTTCTTAGAAGTCTGGCTCATTTTGATAGAGCTATTGCATTAATAACCTAACATTGAAAACTCAAACTTTCAGTGGCTTGTAGCCCTTCTGGCAGAAGGAGTTGTTAAATGTGAAGAAGTGGCAGAGCCAGGCTATTGGCTGCTATATAATTCTCGTTGCTTTTAGAGCCTCAACACAACCCATTCTAATAATGCTGTAACTACATGATAAGGTGTTACTCGTCATGAGTAGAGGCTACACAATATGGTCTTTAAACAAACTTTGAATTAAAAACCACTGAGAAACTGTTAACAAATTGTATTTTATCTAGCATTAGATTAGTATTTTTATAAAGTCATGTCACACCTTATAAATAATACTTCTAATATTTTTTCTATGAAACAGGCAAAGGAGTTGTCTGCAAATGGTAATTACATGCATAAATATGTACAAACTCATGAGTGGGTCTATACACACATATCAATATATATACAGTCATACCTATGTATAAATCAATGCCTGCATGTGAGGGGTGCATGTGCACCATTCTTACATATTACAATATTAAACTGTTATCCATGCACAAGTATATTTATGCATATATTTCAATTTATTAGAACTAGGCAGTCCTTTACAGACTTAATAAAGAGCAGCAGCATTATAAGCCAAGAACCATTTTTCCCTTTCCCTGTATTATTCAAATTTATTAAACAATATTTCACATTTGTTTGACACAATGTCAAACTCAGGACTCCTAAAGAACTGCTGCAGCTTTGGAACTGTTATGCTTTCTTGGACTTTAATCATTTTTGGCAAAGCTCCATTTCCTGTCAGAAAGTGAAACAGCTTAGGAATGTCATTTTCACGAAAGAAAACAGAGAGAATCCAAGAGGAAGTTCTCCTCCACTCCAGAGCCCCTAAGATACTCAAACACACTCGCAGGAGGGCTGGAATACATCAAACATTAGCAGAGGGAAAAGGACACACTTTTCCCACATTAAAATACATGGATAAAGTTGAACTTTTGCTAAAAATAGTTCCCATGACTAATCCTATTAAGTTTTAAAAAATTGGGCCGTATCTCCCTTGAAGTCAAATTGTTTTTTAACTTCAGAATGACATTAGAAAAAGACTTTAAAGTGCCTTTGCTTAAGTCAAAGTCCATAGAAGATTATTTTTTCTTTTTTTAAGCGAGATATAGAAAATGAGGACAGGAGCATGGATCACTCTTCTAAAAGGGCAATTTACCTATTGAAGAGGTGGGGAGTATCAGTCTCTCTCTCTGATCATTGCTTGTGATTTACTTTTTAAGAGAAACTCCCAACAGAGGGAAGAGGGTAAAGGAAGCAGATTTAAACTAACCCTTAGCTCTGCCAGCCCAGTGCCTACAGAAGCTGAACGCAGCTACAGGGCAAGAGGTGTACAAAGCTCTGTCATACTTTGGGACAGGAATTATCTTTTTGATTTGCTCAGAGGCCTACTTATGTAAAAACCACCTTGACTACCTGTTGTGATAAGGAGACAAGCAATGGCCAGATGGATTTTGAGAACACAACCCACGCCCCAGCTGGAAAAAGACACTTTGCCAGCAAGCTTACCAGTTCCCACTGCATCCTGGCCACATTAGCAGTAAATATAACTAAGGACTTCTGACAACGACCAGATCCATGTACAATTTAAGAATCCTATTTGAGGCTCATCTGGCTGGTTTTCTATCAGACCAAACACTTTGAGTTTATTCTGAGGTTGACAGAGTCCTTTTTTGTTTCTGTTAACCCACTGGACAGAAATCCCAAGCTAAAGTAATATCACAATTGCTTCAGAAGAAGAGCAGAAGGAAGCTGGCTGCAAAGGAAGGGAAGAATCCATTTCTAAAGGAAAGCCATTTGCAGCAGGACACAGAGAAAAAAGTGTGTTTAGCTCTTCCAAAGGATTTGGTCTAAATCCAAACAACTCATACATGACCAGGAAATGCAGATAAATTAATCTGTTGTACTGTTGTTAGGATTAGGTTAAAAAACAAGTGGTGGGATTTTAGGAGCCTTGCAAATGTCCTAGCCCTGTCTGCTTTAGTTTCAACGTCTACTTAAATCTGTGTGCTACAAAGCCCGGTGGAGCACATTCCGCTCTGTGGACTGGTGTGCAGCAAGCTAGCAGTTTGGTGAGCCTGTGCTGGAAGAACATCCCAGCACCATGGTCCACAGAACCCATACGCAGGAGCCCCAGAAGAGAGCATCCAGCTGCCAAAACCTAAGCAGAGAATGTGACATGTTTTCAAGGAAAAGGCAAAATCCTAAAGGGAAAAAACATGACCCATACTCATGCTACAAGAAACACTCATGCTTCTAGCTAAGGCGCAAGAAAGGTCAGGATTCAGTATTAATGAAACCCTTCTCCAGCTGAAGCACTGAAGAAGGAGGTTAGAGAAGGGCAAGTAAAATGAAAATAAATCAATGAACTTACTTAGCAATAAATCTGCACTTTCTACAGTTTGGTAGTGGATTTTTCTATGAATAGATGAGCATGGAACACAAGAGGATGAAGCATGGAGGGGTCACAGGACTTGTCTACTTCCATAAACCTTCACAGCTCCAGGTTTAAATGCATCCTTCACCCACCTTCTGCTAAGTACTAAACAGAGAGCAAACATGAACAGCATAAGCATGCATTGCAATTTGTCCAGGTAAAGATACACAGGCATGTCTTTAGGGAGGGCAAGGGCAAAGGGCAGAGCAGGTTACAGTAGGAAATTAACCCCCCTCACATGTGTTTTTTCTCTTTGTCTCTTTAGTGGTGTGGTTCAGGTATGACCAGGTGGTCCCAGCACATTACACACACACCAGGGGACTGTACAGACCCTCAGCATTGGCCTACATATGGTTGCACTGAAATCCCCTCCCAACTTCAATGGCAGTTGAGTTAGGTCAGTATAAAAATGCTTGTGAACACATCACTTGCTGCATCGTTTCTTCTCATCCTCCAAAACCCCTCCATAGATTTCCTTTCTGCCCCCAGCTGTGCATTGATGCTTTCTGATATTCCTGCAAAAATAACTCATTCCCCCCAGCCCAAACCCATGCAGTAGGTACCTTTAGTCTTCCCACCATACCACTGCCAGTTGTCCCAACAGCATCTTCTGCCTCAGACCAGCTTCACTGTTGAATCTCAAATTCAAAAGTAGTACATGGAATTTGGTTGTTGTTATAACTTTATGTTAATCCCAGAATTTATGAATGGTTGAAGCTGGAAGGGACACTTGTAGCAAGCTAGTCACAGAGAAACATTTCTGGTCATCTTTTTTCCAGCACAAACTGAAGGTTTCTATGGCTGTATTCCACAGGAAAAAAGAAAAAAAATAAAAAGAAGGAAAAAAAAAACTGTTCTCATGAGTAGATTAAATACTTCAAAGTCTCAAACTCTCAAGCCATCACTAACATGTGCAATAATAAAAGCTGGAATGAATTTTCAGAATATAATATGTTAAACTCAGCCTTTGTAACAACAGGGTTGAAGTGCACTGACACCAGCTCTGCCCATCTTCCTCCCCACAGAAAACAACTCTTCCTTACTGCATCATGTTCTTATGCTTTATGCTTGGCTCCTTCTGACAGCATCTGGCAAACACCAATTGACACCAGAACTCAAGATTTAGTCCAAGCCACAGCTCAGTCTGCACTTTCAACCCATATGCTCCAACCACCACAGTGTCAGTTTATGCTGTAATCCCAACAACCAGATTTTATTTGTTCCTCCAAGAACCTCTCCATTCCTCATGACCCAGTCTTCATTCAAGCCCATTTTTAAGTTTATGGTGCTGTATATGTTTTCCTGCTCATTATAGCAAACACTGGCCCTCACTTATTGCAGAGTCATCCAAATCCCTTACCTTCAAGAGCTACTCTTCAAAGCCGCTGCTTTGTGCACCTTGACAATAAACTGAGCATCCATTTCTTCAACAGAATCTATGAAACCTATTTTGGTAAATCATTGTTATAAGTTTTGTTCATATTATGGAAGGAATCACCTTTTGTACTGAGGGGAAGGAATTTGGGGAGTGAAATCTAAATCTGGAGCTATACTCCTATTTTTCTGCACAGTTAAATACAAGCAGGGATCTTATGAACAAAAAAAAAGAAACCCAAAACCAAAATCACAACTCACAACAAACCATACCATTAATAACTTAAGTGGTGATCACCATGACCATTTTTCTTTACATGCTATGTCACTTAAATCCCAGCCTTTTCACATTCCCATTGCTATAGGTGGCTCCAAAACACACATTATGTTTTGCCCTCCTGCCTTCTGTCCGAGCCTTGTACATCCTCAAGAGTGTTGTGCACAGCCACCCATTTATCTTCCCCTTTTACCAGCTCGCTGAGCCCTTCAAAGATGGCCAGAACTTCTTGTAACCTCCCACTTCCCTCCCCCCAAATTTCCCTTTATATCTAGATCTTTGCAAGTCCAACATAACCTAATGGGCAGGAGAAGGCCTGAGCCCAGATTGTTTAATAATGCCTTGAGGGTCTTATTCACCAAAGTTTGATGCTATGACGAACAGCTTGCTGCAGCTCTGAGGGTAAGGCATATAAAATGCATCATACATTAAATTTAATGTTGCCTCATTAGTCTTAATTAGATTTCTACATTACACCAGGATTATAGTTTCTTTGTGTTTATATTTGCTCCTAAATTAAGGTCTACACTAGACAACAGTTGAGTACTTTCTAACCTTTGAATAAATATGCCCTGAATTGATACCTACCAATATTCTTAACGTTGAAGAAACAGACGTTTGGACAAAGAAGCTATGTAGTGTCAGTCACAAAGGAATAAGTTTCAAGAAATAAAATAGTATGCAAACATTAGAAATTACTGCTCCTGTGTTTTAAAGAGATAAGCAGTAAAGTGAAAGAAAAGGACTGTTTGTTCCAAAGAAGTGGATGGTTTTGTATAACTATGGATGCTTTGGTAACTTGCTCTCTTACTAATTAATATTGTCTTCTGGATTAGGTTTTTCACAGTTTACTTTCAGCTGCAAAATCTGTTTTAAGATGTTGCCACTAATTCAGTTATGGAGGTAGGATGGAAGTTGATGTAAGAGTAGAGCACATCCCATAATTAGATAAAATTACCTATGCCAGGACCACAGCATGCCAGAGACCAGCAGTGAATCCAATGATAATGAGGTTTTGAGCAACCTGGTCTGGTTTTCTGCTAAACTATTTTCTCTGCCTGTGGCAGTACAGTTGGAGCTAGATGATCTTTAAAGTCCTTTCCAACCCAATCCACTCTATGATATGATTTCATGACCCAAGTAATGCTTTTCCCTATTGACAAAAAAACCCCACAGGTCCAGAAATGAAGCTGATGAAGCAAAAGCCTTTTTGCCATCAAAGGAAAGAAACCACACATTCTTGGATTCCCTGCATCACCCAGCTGGTACTTGCTCTATCTCCTCATGGTGGTGATCTGTCCCCAAAACCAGCACTTCTACCCCACAGCTGCGCTAGCTCCCAGCATTCAATACCATCTCCAGCAACTGCAGTCTGATTGCAATTCAAATAAATGGTCTTGTACAACTGACCTTTCCAAATGTTATTTGTATTTAAAATAAATTCCTATAGATTGTGGTGTCTATTTTATGCTAAAACAGTGCAATCTAGAAAATTAAATGAAATGGATATTTTTTTTTCCATAAAACTTTTTTTGTTTAAATAAGAAAAGGCCTACTTACATCATGATTGTTTGTGGAATCAGGTTTATTTTCTCAATATATTTTTCTCCAAGCTTGCAATAAATTGCTGGAGTACCCCATCTTTTTCTAATGGTTAACTTAACAACAGTTTTACATTTTAGAAAGGTTGAAAAAAATTGCAATTCTCTTTCTTTTCGTTCTTTCAAACTGAAGCTTGATTGTTTTAAACATTAAAAGGATGATAGCTGGTTGATAAAATGTTGTCATTCCTAATATTTTGGCCCAGATCTTGCCATGAAATAGTTCAGCCCCTTGAAAATATTTCTCACCCAGAACAGAATGTAATTCATACATGTCTATCTATTCCTTTCCAGTTGACTTATCCAAGCACACACAGTAGTGCAGAAGAAAGTGAAACTAATTAGCGTTATTACCCATTAGTATTCTGCTGATATTTTAAGATCATTTCCTTTCATGTTCCATACTGACAATTTGATAGAATTTAATAAAATTAAGTTATATTCAAATTTGCATGTGTCCAGTCTTAGTTCTTAATTAGAATTTGAAGAATATTATAAAAAAGAGCAATTGTATATATTTGCTTTAGAGTTTAATTTTTGTTGTTGTTGGTTTTGTTTTTTGTTCTCCTTCTCTTTCCCTTTTCAGAAACATTTGCAAAAAAGTGAGCTTTGAGGTGGTCTCATTTTGAAATGTACATATTCCAGTGGTCTCAACAGGTACACTAAAGTAACATTATTTGTTCTGAGATAAAATAAGCTGACTTAGGCTTTGAAAAAAATCATTTTCTTAGCTCAGGTAATGAGGAAATACTTATGAAAATTTTCAAGAACTATCTGGAGTTATAAATAGATCAAAGTCTAAATATTTGTATCAAGGACAATACTGAAAGAGTAATTTAAATGACTAAGATTTGACAGAATCCATCCCCTAGCACATTAGAGTGCACACATACTGGCTTTTTTAAACTTGAATTTAAACTTAACATCTATCTGCACTACAGTAGCACATTTTCCTTAGGACTGACGTCTTGGGAAAGGCCTATGCAACCCAAAAAGGAAACGGTTTACGTTTTCTAAAATCCCCTAATCCTGCCTTTTTGCAGTCTCTCCATAAGTTGATACCTTTTCCTGAGGGGATAAAAAGCTTAGTGGTTTCTTCAGTTCTTCTATGGCTTTTTTGTATTATATTTACCAGTAAGGAAAGAAGAAAAGAACCAGGTAACTCCTGACAAACTGCAACCATGGAACAGCATAAGTCCCAAACTAATAAAACCCCCCGAAATGCACAAAACTCCTACCATTATTCATCATAATTTGGAGAATACTAAAATTTTTCAGTAAATACGGATTGCTGATGGATTCACAGGAGGAGAGATGACTGGATGCACAAGTACATATCTTTAATAGATAACTTCATGCATAATTGCAATACAGTGAGGAATACCTGAAACAAATAGGGAGAAGAGGGAAAAATAGCAATATGTAAACGATGAGTTGACATATATATAAAATAAGATATGAATGTGCAAAACCAAATTATAAAGTCATAGGATGATTTGAGTTGGAAGGGACCTTTATGATCATCTAGTTCCAGCCCCACTCCCACTGGCAGGGACACCTTCCACTAGACCAGGTTACTCAAAGCCTCGTCCAACCTGGCCTTGAGCACTTCCAGAGATGGAGCATACACAGTTTCTCTGGGCAACCTGTTCCAGTGCCTCACCATCCTCACAGTGAAGAACTTCTTCCTCATATCTAACGTAAATCTAACACCGCAAAGTGTTTTAGAGTTGGTAAAACTTAACAGGATTCATTTCTTTGCCAAAGGACCTAAGAAATGTCATCTTTGTCTCTTGCATGGATTTGCTGCAAAGCAGAATCCATCCAGGCAGGAAACATCCACCACCCTTGACCCTGGCTAATACAACCTCCAGGAAAAAAATAATAGACATTGTAGAAAGGTTGAGACTTATTATTGTCTTTTTATTCCCTTGTTGTGGTGGCCTGCTGGCAGCAAGGACAACCAGCTATACTACGCTTCACTGGAAAGGCTCCCAGCATGGCTGAAACTGAATCCATAGGAGAAGGGGAGCGTGTGAACATTAGACACCCTGTGCTGCAAGACCAGACCTCCAGATGTCGGAAGAAAAGCAGCTCCTGCTTGGCAAGTGAGGGAGGAGGCAGCGAAGAGGGTGATTGTGTCTCTAGGAACTGCTCTGCTCTGCAGAGCTGGCAGGAGATGAGAGGCATGTTGTATTCTGCAAAGAGCTGCAGCAACTTCCTTTAGAGCAACGGGGAACCTGGTAAGGAGCAGCTGCACTCTAAATCACAGCTTCAAGGCTTCTTCAGGTGAGGCACAGCTGAGAAATGTTTTACACATTGGGATAGTGTAAGCCAGACTCCAGTCTGCCACATCACCATCACACTGCACCTCCAGTTGGATCACAGCTTTTTTGTTCTACTGGATGTGGGTGGGGGTGATCTATTGCCTTCCTCTTGGAAAGCTCTGAGATATTACCCAGAAAAGGATTAATTAATTTATTCTGTCTTTCCAAAGAAAGTTTGAATATTTCCAGGACTAGCCATCCTCCTTGCATGCACATTAGCTCTTCTGGCAAGAGTGCCTCAGCCCAACTTGGTTTGAGTAACAAAAGTTAATTTGATTGATGCGCAGCTTTCTGTGATGCTAGGTAGGAGGTCCAATGATGCAAATCAAATGGTTGCTCCAAAAATACCACAGTGATTGATAACAAGGCAGTGATGCAGATTTTTGACACTTTTGATCCTACCAGAAGCAAATGCTAAATTTAGACACGAGAACTTAAAAAACTAATGCCACATTGCTTTAAAAATGATCAGTGAAAAATACGCATAGTTTAATGAAGGCTAATGTTAATCAACGAAGATTTTTTTTAACCCAAAACAAAAATATAGCAAGCAGGATTTAAAAAAAAGGAGGAGAGAGGGAGGAGGAAAGAATTAATTTGAAACAAATCTAGGTATAGAAACATGTCAAATATAGAGTTAGAGTTTAATTTCACTTTTACTGAAGAGGTCATACACTTCAATTTGATTTGACTACTGTGTATTACTGTATACATATGGATACATGTCAGCTATTATGTTAGGTGTATAAGCGACTTACCTGAAAGCACTTGAAAAATTAATATTACCGACATATACAAGAAAAGCCTTTCTCATATGTCTATAATCATGTATGTTCATTAATCAGTCATAGCAATTTATTATGTGCTTTTTCAAGACATCTTATGTTACAATAGTGTCATTTTTCACTTTGATCATCCAAAGATCTCACAGGATGACGTTTTCAACCAAACAAAACATCTCTGTACATGTGGCATGAACATGCACTAGAGACTCAGAAGTGTTAAAAAAGAAAACCCACAACCTGTATTTCAACACAGTCTGCAAGATGCAAAAATTAATTATGTAACTCAAAAATAACAACCCACAAATTAAACAGAAACACTCAGGTGAAATGGTTTACACATGATTTTAATAGTGGATAAGCACCAAAAGGAGATACTATTCATTTTGTCATGTAATATTTGACCATTAAATGTTTTGTTAGGTTGTATCATGCTCAATCTATGGAACTGTATGGAAAACATATTCTTAACAAAACAACCTAAAAATATTCTCAAAAGTCTTAACTTTCAGCACTACCTGCTATTGCATTTATACAGTGCGAAAATAATATTTTTATTAAAAAATAGGAGTACCATTACCACAATGCAGTATTTCCTTTCCCCTTAGTTTAATGGTCACTGCAAGAAATGTTGTGAACCTAAGCATTGGATAGAGTCTGATTTTACAGAGCTAAGGTTTACATCTTCATCACTGTTCATTTCTGCCTTCTGTTGCACCTTTCATAAACCTACTGATTAATATCAAACAGTGAACAACTCTGACAAGCAGGATTACTAATCCAACATAACTGTTTATAGTGCAAATGAAAAAAGCACTCCATTTCCAGCCACTACACTTAATAACAAATTCCTGTTGTACTTAAATGTTGAAGGGATTACATAACTGTCAAAGTTCCTTTAAATGTTAAGGGTAGTAATCATATTAAAGACATACTATACAGAAGCAAAAGCAAATGTCAGTTTAGTTATTATAACCATATTTACATAGTTTTAAAATATAATAGAGTTTTAAAATATAAGGCCAGATTCATAAACACATTTTTGTGCTCATTGCAGCTGAAGAGAGCAAAGAGGAAAAGAAGCTGCAAACCCCACAAGTCACACTGAAGTTGTTGGCCATATAAGGGTCAGAAAAAGGAGAGTCATGTGCTGTAGCATAGGCATGGGGTTGTTCTTGATTAGACCAGCTGAAACAGTACCACCAGGACAATTATGCCAGAAAGACAAAGGGGAATACCACACATACCTCCTCCCTCTCTTTGTCTTCTGCTGTGCATACTTGATATAAGAAAGCTGTTAAATTGGCTCAATACCATCCTAGGACAGTTCTGAAGCACCCACTTAAGACATGCTTATGACAACTGTGACTCTCTTGGGTATCCTAAGACAGTGATAGCCAGAATCTGGTGAAAACAAAATCAAATATTCATACGCTTATACATGTGGTCTTCTGATACTTCTTCTCTGACTTATGCCATTGGCTTTATCACTCCATATTAAACACCCAAGAGACAATTAGTGTCTTATTAGCAAGCAACATTACAAATTGTCAAACATGTCCAGTGAAAATTCTGATAAATTAACCTATTCCATCCCTGGCAGTGTTCAAGGCCAGATTGGATGAAGCATTGGGTGAAATGGTCTAGTGTGAGGTGTCCCTGCTTATGGCAGAGGGGTTTAAACTAGATGATCTTAAGGTCTCTTCCAACCCTAACTATTCTATGATTCTATGATTCTGTTACAAAACCCAAACAAAAACAAATATAAAAAAACAAACAAAAAAACCAAATAAAAAACAAACAAACAAACAAAAAAAAAGAAAACCAAACAAAAACAAGCAACAAAAAACCCCCCAAACCAGCGAAGACCTAGATCTTGAGTTGTACTCTACCTCCTTCACTGCACTAGAGTCCTCTGCAGGATTAAAACCTGAACCTGGAACCTCTCCACACTACGGTTATTGGCAAAGAAACAATTCTTCAATTTATTCCAGTACTCTTTTAAAGGACCAGTGTTATTCACACAGAACCACACCCCATATCCAGCAAGACAAGAGGAATGTTTCCCCATGGAAGTTATGTGCATGCAATGAAACTCTTGTTCCCAAGTTAGAAAGAGGACCCCATTATTAGCATTCCTGATATTCATAGTGCTGCTCACATTCCATAGACCCCAGCAGCATTCAGCCAGAGCCCCAATTAAAATATGTCAAACCAATACTTCTATATTATTAATAAATCATTCAGTTTCAAAATTGCTCACCTGCAGAATCCTGCTGTAGTGCTTGCTTTGGAAGATAGGGCTATGGCCATAGTCTCACCTGAAAAATGAATTCCAGTGATGCTAGCTGGCACTAATATCCTGGAAGAGCATCAGCTCTACAGCTGCACCCAAATCCATTCCTTCAGTGCTTACTGAATGGCACTACTTGGAAGTCACCCTCTTACATGTTGCCAAAACTGCCAGCTTTGCCTTACAATAAATAGAATAATGAAAAGGCAAATAGGAGCAACGTTATTAATTCATTACACACCAAGCTCCAGGGATAGTTACAACATACATGACGCCTAAAAATTAGGTATTGTATGGTTACCTACTTACTACTGGGTAGAAAGCACTCTCCCATGAGTTGAGAATCCCTGAGATGTTGAACATTTTCCTTTACAAACTCAAAAATTCAAAACATTTGCCAAAAATATACACATAAGAATAGAGATGTCTCTAGATAGAATCTGGAGGTCAAATTGCTTTGAAACGCTGTCTCTTTTTTTAGATTAGTTATCACTATGGTAGTGATAAATATTTTGTGAAAAATATAAATAAAGCAGGCTGGATGATGCATACTCAGAATGGGTGTCACTACAGTCCGACCTCCCTTCCATCCTTTCCCTCACCCTCCCACTTCCTCCCACTCTCCCAGTGAAATTTCTAGGAAGGATTTTTGCACAAATGTGTGGCAAGCATCAGGGGAGTCACATTGGCCCTAATGCATTTGATGACCTGCAGCGTGCTCCCTGTCACCATGGCTATCACATCTGACACCTCTTCATGTCAATCTGTTCCTTTACAGAAATTTTGAGGTGGGGAGAAAATTGGTTGTGCTTTTATTCCTTTGACCAACTATCAACACAAACCACTTTCTTTAAATTAAGTTTTAGTTAGTGACCTTTTTTTAAATCTCTGGTTTGGTGTCTGCCCACAGAGAGAAAACCTTGTGGCTTAGGTCTTCTTGGATGGTTTTCTGAGGGTTAGAAAGGTTCAAAGAGGGAACCCCACACTCCTTCACTGGATCCTGATGTTTCCCTGGCCCATTGACATCTACCATCTAATGCCTGATGACAGGGCAATGGAGACTGCATGTTTCAGCTGCGGTTCTAACACTATCAAAGCCCCTTTCCCTTGTAACTGAACTGTTCTAATTATGCACATTTCCTTTTGCTGTATTCCTCAAGGTCTTGTCTCACCAAATGATGTAACTCGTGATTACAGCTCTTGTATTCAGCTTGTACAACAAGGCTGAAATACCCCTGAACACCTTGATGACAAGTACATGGATTTGCCTGGCAAAACAATAGCCATGCTAAAGCTCTTTTAACATCCTAGTTTCTTTGCTGAAAGCATCTGCCTATATTGTCAATTCATCCTGTGCCTCTTGGGTGTCTGACTTAAGCATAAGTATGCAAGTCCTATAAATGAATACATGCCACTGGGGGTAGCACTTACAGTAGAAGAGTATCATCTCAGGAGTGATAAGGGTGACAGAAGTGCAAAGCAGAGCTGAGTGGATCTGGCACTCACACTGCGAACAGCACAGCGTTTGCACAGGAAGATTTTCCCGCAGAATGACATGCAATAATTTATTCTAAACCCTTCCAAATTATGTGTGGTTGATTATTTAGGGTGGGGTTTTTGTTTTGGTTTGGTTTTTTTCTTCTCTGCAAAGTTGGCATCTTCTGCAGCTTTTCCCTAAATATAATCATAGAATCACAGAATAGTTAGGGTTGGAAAGGACCTCAAGATTATCTAGTTCCAACTCCCTGCCATAAGCAGGGACATCCCACACCCCACACCAAACCATCCTTCTTTTCTCCAGGCTAAACAGTCCCAACTTTCTCTGCCTTTCTTCATACAGAAGGTTTGCTTTCTGGGCTGCCCCTATCCTGGGCTGCATCAAAAGGAGTGTGACCAGCAGGTAGAAGGAGGAAGAGAAGGCTGCGTGGAGACCTCATAGCAGCCTTCCAGTATCTGAAGGGGGCCTATAGGGATGCTTCAGAGAGACTCTTCATTAGGGACTGTAGTGACAAGACAAGGGGTAACGGGTTCAAACTTAAACAGGGGAGGTTTAGATTGGATCTAAGGAAGAAATTCTTTCCTGTTAGAGTGGTGAGACACTGGAATGGGTTGCCCAGGGAGGTTGTGAGTGCTCCATGCCTGGCAGTGTTCAAGGCCAGGTTGGATGAAGCATTGGGTGACATGGTTTAGTGTGAGGTGTCCCTGCTTATGGTAGGGGTGTTGGAACTAGATGATCTTAAGGTCCTTTCCAACCCTAACTATTCTATGGTTCTATGATTCTATGATCCTGCCCCTCTACTCTGCTCTCGTGAGACCTCACCTGGAGTATTGTGTGCACTTCTGGTGTCCTCAACATAAAAAGGACATGGGACTGTTGGAACAAGTCCAGAGAGATGCCACTGTTAAAATGAAGTACCTCATTTGAAGGAAAACTAACCAGTCAACACTATTCTCACATGACTGCATTCTACAAAAGTGGTACACTGGAAGGGGGGGGGG
>NDXB01022612.1:90243-107964 GCA_002631895.1 Agapornis roseicollis
TTTTTTTTTTTTTATATGAGACAAAATGTTTCCATTTCTTAGACACATAAAAAGTCACTATATAACACTCCACGAAAGTAAAACTTCACAAAAAGTTTTGGTATAACTCGGCACAGATCATGAAAAGAATCCATCCTTGCAGCATCCAGTTCTAACTCAAAGCCTCATCAACTGAACTCAGTGACAAAAGGAGAAAGAAGGAGAGGAGAGGAGTAGAAAAAGGGAAAGAAATACAGAAGGAATGAGACCTGGATAATACTACCGGGAAGCAAGTTTATATTTAGAAGCACAGAAAGATGTTAACCATGTGCCTCATAGAAAAAAAATAAAGCTGCTGTGATAATAGTTGACAATAAAATCACCTTTGGGAAAATGCCTTAATACTTTCAGAGCACAACCCAGGATATTTCCAAATGCAGACAGATGTTTAAAGTGTTCACACAGATCTTTGCAGCAACTTAGGTATTCTTTCTCTCCTCACTTCCCTACTTTCTGATTGTTGTCTTCTTCAAGACCTTGAGACATACCAAGTAGCAGCCACGCTGAGCAGCTCTTTTTTGCAGCTCAGGCTTGGTTGTTTATTGTTACACCCATAAAAATATGGGTTTGATCATTCTCTTCAGAAACCTTTTCTCCGAAGTTTTCCATTTGCCCAAAGAGGTGCTGCTTCAACCTCATATGTTGGAAACATGAAGACCAAGATAAGAAGTTTGTCTCTGATCCAGATTCACCCTGATCCGGTAAGGAGAGAAATGTCCCCATGCACGCGGCCAGGAAAAAAATTACCCTTTCCAACAGCCGAGCATGTCTACTATTTTCACTCCAGCAATGTCATCTGATGTGAACTGGGAGCCTGCAGCAGCCCAGCTGCACTGGTTACTGACCACAAATGACTTAATCCCCAGGATAAACAAGGCCTAACGTTCATACTCATCTGCCGATTCCCTCACAGCTTCCTACTCACAGTTCACAGAAGATGACTTCTTTTTCCCACGACTGAGAGTTAGGATCAAAAGCTTGAAGAATATAAAGCTTTTGCTTTTTTTGAAACTCAGGTTGCAAAAGCCTTTGCTTCACTATGTTGGGGTGTAAAAAAACAAAGAAACAAACAAACAAACAAAAAAACCAAACAAAAAACAGCCCCAAAAAAAAAAAAAAAAAAAAAAAAAAGTCCCAAAACTGGCCATAGAAAATTTTTAAATCTTTAAGCATTAACTGGCTTGTACAGATACAAGCAGCAGTGGCTGCATGGGATGTATTTTATGCCTCTCACTATCCTCATAAATAAGTATACTTGTTGTTGATTGTTTAATAGACAAACTGCCATTCCCTCCAGATGCTATTTGAACAGCCATGGTAAGGCTTCAAAAGGCTGAGTCAGAAAACAGGTGAAGGGCAGGGTTTGGTTGGTATATTTTTTAGTTTTCTTTTAATTCCCATCAAAACTTAAAAGTATTAGAGAAAAATCATGTGAACAAAAATGTAAAATCTGCGAGGAGAAATGTTTTGGGTTTGTTTTCAATCAGTATTTCACTTTAGAGGAATGAAACAAAGCTTAAGATCTCAAAATCAGGCTGATGGTGTCTGTCAGAAAGCCTTCAACATATCACTGCACAAAGCAGCGGCCTGATCCTGCACTGATAGCAGAGACTGGAAATGTGGGAATTAGTCACATAGGTGTGTTGGCAGGGTTGTGTCACCTATCCTATAATGCACCTGGTTGCTATCACTTTTACTTTAAAGAGCACTAAAATCCAGCTATAAAATTTGAAAAGAAAATCATATAAAGTGACATGTAACTAGGTTTCACATATGCATAAAAAAGCTTTAACATGTTCTTTGACATGTGAAATGTATATGCTCTTTTATCAGGCCTTTCCCAATTAAAATAATGAAAAACATTCAGTACCTAAAAGAAAAAAAAAAAAAAACCACCACTAACAAAAAAATATCCCAAACTCCCCCACATTAAGAAGTACTGCATGTATTACAGGATTATTATAGCAAAGAAAATTTCCCCCCACCCCTTCCTGAAATTTTCTTGGGTAAGATACAACAATGCATATTCATCACACTGTGCACAGATTTGCACACATAAAGGGACTTACATGAAGGCAAGTTTTTTCTCCCTAGGAACTCCTCTCCCTTTCCAGCAGTAACTTTAATTGCCACGTGGCACACCTCTCTTATTTTGGGGCCTTTGGCTCTGCTACTGCAAGTTGGTCTTTCAACCCAAAGACTTCACCAATGACCATCTCAGGAAGTCCCAGCCATGCAGGCAGATCTGCATCCCATGGAAGTGATCTGTGCCATGCTCGTAGGGACACTGTATCTCTTGTCACTGTCTTAGGGAATGGCTCTGCAAGCACTGGAGGTGCTGATGGGAGTCAAGACTACCCCAGCACCCGCTTTCTAGTTAAATTGCTTCAGGAAAAGAAAAGCAGTGCACCTTGGGTCATTTAAATTAATTAAGTTATTAGGGCAGATAAACTAATTCACATGAACCCCCTTTGTAACTGTATGGTTGAATTTCAGACACTTTCTCCACTGAAGAAAATCATGAACTCCAGCCCTCTCTATGAGGAGCTAAAGAGCCAGTGGCCAAAAGGTACCATTTCTTTGCTGTAGTTAGGCTTTGTAGCTGCAGCCCCTCTCCCCTTTGCTTTACCATGTGATCATATTTGTCCAGGTACCCCTGCCCAGGGTGGCCACACACAAGCAGCCTGACTGTGCACATAAGTACAAGATGATGCAAAGGCAGCTGCTTACAAACACCACACAGAAAAATATCCCAATATAGGACCCCACCTTCAGATGGGGTTTTCTCCACTTCGCAGAAAAACATTCAACCATTTTTGTCCAGAATGAAGGGAAAAAAAAAAGAAAAGAAAAGAAAAGAAAAGAAAAGAAAAGAAAAGAAATAATAGTATGCTTGGCTTCCCATCCTGTATATAAAATCTGAAATGACTAGACCAGAAAAGCTCCACCATCATGTGCTGTATATTTATTTACGTGCAAGGTAAAGCCAGTGACAGAGCGAGCACTTTGTTTCACTTTGTTTATTGACGTTTCTTCATATCAGTTCAGCGATCTACAGGATCAATTTCTTAATTTGCAACATCTTTTAAGCATGTCAGAAATCAGAAATGAACCATATCTTGCTTCTTAATAAGTTTCTGTACAAATCACTGCCTTACTAAAAACAAAACGCAGTATGTTCCTCTAATGATCAAATTCTCCAGTTTAGCAATGTTAATGACCCTTTACTGTGGCACACTGAAATATTTTTATAATAAAGGTTAGGACTTGCATTGTATTTATTGTAAGCAGGGATTTTATGTTTTTTAAAAATCAATATTTTAATATGTAACACCTAAATATATGAACTTCTTATGGCTACATTTCAAAGGCAATATGTGTGTTTCATTTAACTTTTTTTTTTCTTAAAAAAAGCTCACTCTTCAGGAAGTTGCAAATATCTGAAAGGCCTGTTAATCATGAATTCTTGTAAACTGAAATTCGTTTAGAGCAAGGGGAATCTATATGATTTTCAGCAAACAACATTTGTTTCAGATGCAGTGGTTCGCATGTCAGCAATCCAATGTGTCATGCCTGGTTACATGTGTCTTGTTGTGTTAAAATTATGTTCCTGACATACCGAGGCTCAATGCCCCATCTCCATTATGTGTCATGCTGCTCATTTTAAGAGTGTTAGCTTTTAATTTTCCTTATTTTTTTGCCTTGAATGAGTCTGCTAACTAGAGAATAAGACTGAAAACTGGTCCCAGTAGAGACTGCCCAGCATGACTCTTGCACCCACCAAACACACTTAAATCATATATGGCAATGGTTCAAGCACAAAGGAGAGGCAGTACAATAAACAGCTGTATCAGCTGAATATGACATTATTGTTTGAGTCCCACTGCTTTCCCAGAGACCTCTCTGAAATCCCAGTTTCTTGAAGGAGAAATAATGAATATTTACATTAGTCACCTGTGCAAAATACACTCATGTTAAATGCCACAATCAGCTTCTTGATGAAAGTCTATGTTGGTGTAGGGAGGTAACTAGCTCTCTTTGCAGGGCACATTCAGGTAACTCTTCATGCCATGGATGTTTTGGCTACAGGACATCACTTCCAGTGGGACAGAGGTGGCTGACAGGCAGATGGCATGAAAAGCTTCATGGTTAACTAGAAGTCCTAGGTAAATTAAGCAAATGTGGGCTTTGATGCCACTGGAAACGGTCTAGGTAGAATTATTGTTCTACAACAGAATTCAGATCTAGCTGTAAGAAACTCAAAACACATGCCAGTCTCTAGTATTAACATTGGCTCTGTAAAGTTAGATTCATCAAAGTATTTGGCTTCCGTCTGCCTCTGAAATATTGATTATTGTCAGCCCAGTACCCAGGACTTACTTTAGAATAACAAGAAATCATCAGTAAATAGAAGTTTCCTTAAAGGACATTTTGAATTTATTTTCCTGCTTGAGTACCAGTGTTGAAAAGTCAAAACTCTCAACACAGGGCTCAAGACTTAAATATGTATTTTGATAAAATTATAACTTTTCCCCTTTATTACAAATGTACAATGGACAAACAAATGTAGTATCAAATTTTTATAGGACTACAGTGGTAATATAATAGGTATCAAACAAACATTTTGTGCATTAGAGTTACATGTTTTTTATTTCCCTCTTGCACAGAGAGACCTATGGTACAATGTTTTAAAGTGGCAGGGGAAGTAACTTCCATAAACACCCAACCTTTACTTTATCATACTTGTGTCCTATCCATACACTTGACAGTCAAAAACTGGAAGTCAAACCTGACAGAATCCAATTTTATAGAAGCAACAAAAAATTAATAATCAAGCTGTCAAGCATAATTATGCCACAAGTCAACATTTCTCCAGAACCAGTGGTTGATGTACGATGTATTATCTCATGCACTCATAAAAAGTAAGAAACATTACTTGTTGGTATAAATTTGAACTGAAAATCCTGACTTCGGAAGCTAGCATAAATACTGACATGATAGGTGACTATAAGAGATCTTGGGTGTTGAATAAGTTTGAAAATTTCACCCAGGTACATAGATTGAGCTAAAACTTAATATTTTGTAATTCAAAGTGTAGTTTTTCCTTATTATAAGACTCCATATGTCTGCAAAGTAGTCCAATACTTCCATTTTCATCTGTGTCTCTTACAGCTGGACAGTCTATGACCCAGAAATGATAAGACTCTAGGCTCTAGTTTGGGACTTTCTGAACTGCACCAGAAGTTTCTGAAGAAAATTTGAAAGGCAAATTTGTTAGTCTGAAGCTAAACATGGCTTGGTGGGTTTTTGTTTGGTTTTGGTTTGGTGGGTTTTTTTTTTTGTTTTTTTTTTTTTTTTTTTTTTTCTTTTTTTTTTTTTTTGTTTTTTTTTTTCTTTTTTTTTTTTTTTGTTTTTTTTTTTCTTTTTTTTTTTTTTTGTTTTTTTTTTTCTTTTTTTTTTTTTTTGTTTTTTTTTTTTTTTTTGTTGTGGGTTTTTTTTTTTTTTTTTTTTTTTTTTGTTGTTGCTGTTTTGGTTTTTTTTGTTCTGGGTTTTGGTTTGGGTTTGTTTTTTTCTTTTTCCAACTAAATTGACTGATTTACATCTTGCAGCATTCCAAAAATATTAAAAATAATAAACATCTTAGACTTGCTGCCTCTTTAGCTAGACAGGTTTCCCACAGCTGAATCCTTTGATGATACTCCTTGGACTTTCTATTTTAAGAAGTCATCCCTTTCTGCTTCTCTCTGGAGGCAAACTCTTTTGCTCTCCTCCCAATCTTCCTGTTGACCTTTCTGTCCTGTGTACTTAGCCTTTTCATCTCTTTTCCAAAGTCTTTTCTCTGTCCCTCCATACTGCTAAACCTTCTTTATTCCCAATGCAAATAAATCTCCTTCAGTTGCCAGCAGACCTCCTCTTCTGCCTTGGTTGCCAAACTGTTTAATCTTCTAGCCATTCTCTTTCACTTTTGCCAGATTTCTCCAACTTCCAGAGAAAGTGTGTTGCTAAGACCACCCCATGTAATTTGCACCAGTATAACAACCAGTATTGATACAACTGGTTATATAAACTGCAGGAACCACTTGTAGCAGTAAAAAGTTACATTATTATGACATTGAATTTATATGTAAACATTGATCTTAATTACACATGAAGAGGAAATTACTTTTGAAATACTATAGGTAATAATTTTAACTTAATCTCTAATTTCCAAACCAAAATATTATGTTAAATAACACATAAAACTATACTGGAGACCACCTTTTTTGCATGGAGAGGCTTGCTTACTAAACATCTCTTTACCATGAATACTATAAAAATAGCAATATGGTTAGATCAGCTTCTTTTTACTAGTTTCATGTAAACTATTTGCCGCAATAGCTGCAAGACAGTATCCAATAACCTCTTCAGAAACTTATTGACATAACAATGTTTGCAAAAACTATAACTCTCACTAAAGATTTTTTATTAAATCCCTCCACTCCACATGTCAGATCAGGAAGAACTGTCCATGCCTAGGGACTAAGGAGCAATGCTCTTTCTGGCTTTGGACAAAGTCCTCATCTACATATGCGTACTATTCCATCCCAGCTACAGCCTTATCTCTAGCCACTCCAGCCAGATTAATATTTAAATATATGACTATGCTAGTCAAAAGGTTCAGGCTTGATTACCATGGCTCTCATAGTTGCAGTAGGAAACCACTAAATAAAAAGAAACATAAATCTTTTGGAGTACAGAAAACCAGAAGCCCATCACCCTTACACCAGTCCTCTTTGCATTAAATATCAAGCTCAATACTTCAAGTTTTAGAGACCTTCAGAGGAACAGACCAGCTCGCTCCATCACCCAGCATGAGCACACTTGCACTTGAGAATTGCCTTCAAATAGTAACATGACCAACAATCAAATTCATACAGATAGATTAAGTGGTTTAGGTAGCAAAAAGACATTCTCTCCTAAAAACATAGCAATTATCAGAATACTAGCATTTCTAAAAGACACTAATAAATCTTGCCATATTGATCTACAGCAGCCTCACAAAAATAAGACCATGCAACTCCACAGAGCCCCTCTTCGTAGATTAGGAAAAAAAAAAAGAATAAGTGTCTCTGTTGAAAAATTTTGAAACCAAAAAGATGAATGTTGCATAAATGCCTTCACTCATACACGAATTAATAAAAGCAGTTGTAAAGCTAGCCAAAACATTTTAAAATACTCTCCTTGCCTGGTGTAAACTCTGCTCAGTACAAAGACAATGTCTGCTCAGCTCAGAACATTTCAGCCATTCTCAACCTTAGACCTGTGAAGTCTTAATAGGTTACTGTGATTTTGAGGGTCTTCAAGCTCTCCCTCTACCAGTTTTTACCTGACAAAAGTACCTGTCCTAATAATTGAGTCCACATTTTATGCAGTATAGTAGAACAGCTTTCAATCTAGGGAATAAAACACTCTCCAGCTGAAGAAAATTCTCACATTACAGTATGTTAAGAAGGATCTACTTCAATTGTGGTCAGTTGTCATGGAGAGAGGAGGTGGCGGGGGAATGCATTCCCATGTGAAAACCTCTCTTGCTAAAAAAAAATAAAAAATCAACCAAACTCTGAAAAAAAAAAAAAACAAAAAAAACCAAAAAAAACAACACACAAACAAAACCCCAACTTCCCTCCTTCCTGCTCTTGACATTTTATGCAAAGTAGGTGAATCTGGAACGAGAGATCATTTTAAAAAATACTTATACTATTTATGTACATAAATGTGGTTGCATANAAAAAAAAAACAAAAAAAACCAAAAAAAACAACACACAAACAAAACCCCAACTTCCCTCCTTCCTGCTCTTGACATTTTATGCAAAGTAGGTGAATCTGGAACGAGAGATCATTTTAAAAAATACTCATACTATTTATGTACATAAATGTGGTTGCATAAAAGTATAACAAGAATGCATTCACAATTGGTTTAAGTAATTTTCTCTTGGCAAACCACCATAAAAAACGGGCGTCATGGCGCCACCAGAATCCTAAATTGTGGTGGAGAATCATCAGTACACATGGCATTAATCTCTGTATCCTTGCAGGAGACACCCTTGCCTGCATTACTGGCCTGTCTCTTAAATCTAAGACGTTGTAACTTGAGTTTAAAATGACACCATAAATAAAATATACTCTCCCTCCCCAACAAAAAATTTACCGCCTTTATTAAAAAGACACAGATTTTGTACAGTTTACTCCCAATAGAGCTCTTCATTTCTAAAGCACACCAAAAATGTAGTACTAATGGGTTAATAATAGATCATGTAATCCTCAGTACTCATACTGGTCATGATTCAAACTACTGAGAGACTTTTTAAATATAATTAGTTAACCCATTGGTATTACATTCTTGTTACTTTGGATTGATCACAAGACTGTAGGGATCTCATTATACCATATCAGTTTATTTTCCCTAGTGACTGAGAACATTTAGCTGTCTTTTAATATCTTACTATTAATCTCTTTCTAAGTTTTCAAATCTTCTTTTTCCTTCCTCCAAATTTAGGCAGTGTTCTGTTAACAGAGAAATTTAAAATATCACCATTATCTTCACAAATTTCTCTGTGACTTGTAAATATTTTTTAAATATTTCATCAGATGAAATTCATGTCTTTTAAAGGCAAATGTCTCTACTGTGTCTCTATTTGGGTGAAGAAAAAAAAAAGGGGGGGGATTGCGGGGGGAAGGGAAAGGAGACTGATAGTTTGGGAACACCCACTCAAGATAAAATAAGGATCCTGAAAGATTTCCTGTGGAGGTTAATGGAGGCCAGGCCAATGGTAAACAACCTTGAAGTCCCCAGATGAAGCTTTTTGTTTCTCCTCAAATTATTTATGTATTTTTATAAAAGATTCTTCGGCATGCAAAGATAAGTTTGTCAACCCTGATATAGTGAGAGTCCAAAAAGTGTCACAAGTGGCACCTTTATATGCACACAAAAAAAAGGGAACTCAGTATGGAAATATTTTTGGTTGATTTTCTTATATTCTAGTCAGTGCAGTATTGCCAAAAACATGCTCACATAATTCAGAGACAGTACAGCAGTTTAGCATTAGCATATTGAATAACTAGCAGATATAGGTATTTTAAATGAAACTTACCCACAATGTCACAAGTTTAATTCAGATTGCGAGCCAAAGTGTGCTTTTCCCAACAAGTTATATGACTGTAACACTGTCTAAAAAGCCATTATTTTAGGTACCTCAGAAAAAAGAGGGGGAAAAAAAAAGTGTTAAGGATCCGTACACAGGGTTTCTGCAAATGAATATGATGTATTCCAGAAACAACATGCATTCACACAGACACTCAATAAGAAAGGGACTGTTTACTCAGTTTATAGCTTGAAAACCACTAGGGACTGTGTTTCAGTATGGGAAATTTTAGTACAGTGCATTGTTAATGCAAAATAAAAAACAAGCCTGGGAAGTTAGGATTATATTTTTTTGAAAATGCTTGTTTGGACCATTAAAAAAAATATTGCCTTCTAATGTCAAAGTAGGAACAAATACTTTTTCAGATGAATAAAATCTGTAATCAGTTAGATCAGTTAGCAATATGCCTTTTTCTGGCATTTAATCAAACAATGAAATCACATACACATTTCCTGACACAAAAGACAAATGATGTAATAATCTGAAGGAGTTTCTCTATCTCCTTGGAACTTTGCATACTTGACTTGTTTTCCATATTTTGTGACTTTAAATGGTGGGAAAATTATATTAAAATGCTTGTAGCAGTTCCTCTAAACTAGCATCCTTTTTGTTTTATTGTATTTAATATAAAAGCAGCAATTATTTGATTTCAAAGTTATGAAAATATGTACCTTATGAGAAAACAAGCAATTTAAGCTTTAATTGGTGTCATTTTTCACAGAACTGGCAAGATTCTTGCATCCCTGGCATGTTGTTTTCTATAAAACTGCAGAGCTGCTTTCAATGAATGTTTTACGAATGTATAAGTTCTTACATGAAGGTATGTGAGTGGATGCCTGGAAATATAAGATTTCTGGGGGGATTTATTCACAAAAGATGCATTTCATTTCATACTGTATATACTGCAATTTTTCCTTAATATTCCTAATGTGCTTTGCTTCCCATTAAGCATTTCTTCCCTTCTTGTATGGGAAGAAAGGGGAGGTATGCAATAGGGATATTTTGCACAGGAGAAATAGAAACAAAGATGGGGAAACAATGAAAAAAAACCAAAAAAAAAAACCAAAAAAAAAAAAACCCTGCTTTGAAAAGATTATTTTATGTACACATTTTCTATAAAATTAGACACTCTGACCAGTTGTTTTTTTGTTAGTTTTGGTTAGGTGCGTGTTTCTGTCCTCTTNAAAATAAAACCAAAAAAAAAAACCAAAAAAAAAACAACCCTGCTTTGAAAAGATTATTTTATGTACACATTTTCTATAAAATTAGACACTCTGACCAGTTGTTTTTTTGTTAGTTTTGGTTAGGTGCGTGTTTCTGTCCTCTTTAGTGAAAGGCTCAACCCCTAATTTAACTTGCCTCTAGGAAGCTTATAATACTCATTCCCTTACCTCTTAGGGACATGATTTTCTGTTTTAATTTATTTTAAATGGCACCTACGATATATGAACAAGAGGTCTTTGATACTAGTTCCTTTAAAGATGATCCCAGTTAGAGTTTGGCATGTGTGTACAGCTATCCAATCCCACACCTATCATGGAAAGGGCTATATGAGTGCAAATAAGACACCCAAAATGTCAGCATTGGGTTTTAGGAAGAAACAGGAGTCTCGTGGACACGGTTCTGCTGAGCCACTCATCTTCAATGCCCTCTCAGAAGCTTGTAGGAGCAAGCTGGGAGGAGGCCTCACTGGTCCCCAGGGTGGTAAAAAACTCCAGAAAGCATACTTCACCAGCAGATTGATCAAGGTCTTGGTGTTGTCTCATTAGGAGCATGGTGTCAAGAAAGGTGTGAAGGAACAATGTTGTTGTGGATACATCAGTTCAGCATCAACAGGGAGCAGCCCTATCTCTCCATGGGACTGTCTTTCTCCTAGTACAGACATAACTCCCATCACTCAATGAATGCATGCAACACAAGAACTTTGGTGCTTTGATTTAGCAAGCAAGACTTAGATGGGACATCATCCAAGAGGATTTCAATAAGCAGAGCTTTCACCCTGCACATGGGCAAAACTGGTGAAATAATCATGTATCCGAGAATTTTTTTCTTCTGGAATAACTACATGCTATTAAAAGCCCACCATTGCCACTGGATTTGGAGTCTGCCCTGCACAATCAGCCATGTGTGAGGTGGTCAGTGTCTCAGAGTCAGAGCACAGAAGACCAGAGCATTTCCCCTCCCCCCCCATTTTAGAACTCAGGAAAACCATGAGCTGAGGCGTCATGGGTTCCACATGGCAAACATCAGCACGTCAGCCTCAACCAAGAGAGTACATTGGTGTTGAGCACTTAATTAAGGGTTTTCAGCCATTAAGCCCATAATTTCTCAGTTCTAGATTTTATGAGGTAGACACCAACTCCTTTGGCTCACAAATGTTTCTATTCAACCATGCATTTACTGGAACCAGTAGTGGGTACCTGTGAAATACCCAGAGTGACAGTCTCTGCACCTCTCCTCTGCCCATCTACCTTCTTATACATTCTCCTTTCACATCAAAACACCTACTACCATGACTATCTGCCTGTGACGATTCCTTCTTTACACTTCAACATTTTAATTAAAAAGTAATAAAAACACTTTAATTTGAGGTTTGTACATAAAAATACAAGTAAAAATGGCCCAAACACTGGGTAAATTCTATTGAAATCTGAGCTGAAAAGCAGTTAGAGTAACTTTAACCACCTGAGAAATGCAATAATCACCCTGAAATGCACAGCCTGGAGTGTTTTATTGCCATTATAAACTGCAATTTATACATTAAAATAAGGAAAACAGTCAGACCCATCCATTTATGAGCTATAATAAATATGGTTATGACATCACTGACAACCAGTCACAAACTTCCAAACACATCCAGAGCTCTAAAGCAATTTCACGATTACCTTTTAAATCTGTTTTCTATCAAGACGTGTATTTCTTGGGTGTGCACACAGCCAAGGCCTTGAACCAGCAGACACGCTTTCATGGATGCAAAGGTCTCCTGCATTCTGCAAGTTCTTTACTTGACTTTGTCCTTCATGATTCTTGCACCCATCCTGTCCCCAGCTACACTGATCATCCTCTATCTTCCTGATGACATCAATGCAAAATAAGAAAAAAAAAATCTGATTGTGGATAATCCTTTTTTTTTTTTTTAACTCTCAAAACATTCCCTTAACAGAATTTGGGAGAAATGCTGCTATTGGAGAAACTTTTAAAATTACCATTACAGCTCTTGTGAAGTCCCTGTCTTTGAAGGAGAAGCATTTCTCAACTATTTATGCTAAATGGTTACACCCCAGAAGAGTTAACCATTGCATGCAGTCTTGAATATAGCTTCTCAATTGCTTTTCTAGATTTCTCCTCCAAACACAGGCCCAACTTTTACTCTTTCCATTGCTGCAAGTTTCTTGGGGGAGGAAAGTTTCTAGAAAAGGTAAATAGTACTTAAGGGAACAGCTCTTCTCTATGAAAAAGTTAACAGGATAAGCTTTTAATAGAAATATAAATCAACCACAATATTCGTGCGTGTGTGTTTTTAGGTTTTGTGCGGTTTTGTGTTTTTTGGGGGGGTTTTTTTGGTGCCTTTTTTAAAAAAAAAGAATGTTTTTCTCTTGGAACTAGCAGTGGAGCAATTTCTTTCTCTACTAGTCCTTTCTTGATCATAGAATCATAGAATTGTAGAATCATAGAATAGTTAGGGTTGGAAAGGACCTTAAGATCATCTAGTTCCAATTTGTCCTGGTCCCTCTGCCTTCCAGCTGCTGATGCTTTTGTCACTTGCAGTGTAGCTTCATTGGGATCAAAGATCTTTGACTGCATCCTCGGACTCTGATAACCTGGAGCTAAGCTGGAGAAGATGAGCTGTAGTAACAGTTACATGAGCCTGATCCAGAAGCAGCTGCCAAACACAAGGGCCTCCTACATGGAGGGCAACAGCTGAAGACATTCAGATCAGAGAAAACTTGCTGTGCTAAAGCAAAGAGGATCTGGGAATCACAGGGCGATGACCAGCCATGAATTTGATGCCATGCTGAGCACAGGGCAGGCTGAAGTAACATACTGGGGTGACCTGTCTGATTCACCACCACAAGCAAAGGCTAAATACCAAGTGCGGGAAGAAAAGAACATATGAAATGCTGGAGAAGACACAGTATTTGATACACCTAGTTAAACACAAAGTCTTGTGAGATCTGATGGTACTAACCCTGTTATTTTACATTATAGTCTTCTCAAAGCATCTAATTCCCCTTCTATTACTGTCTTCATAGCCCAGTAGTCTCCAGGTTTTTTGTCTCCCCACATTTTCCTTAAATCAACCCAATTTCCCTGCAGAAAGTATTCCTGATTTTCATTCTGCTCACAAGGAACTCATCTCACCAGGGGAACGATTTTCAAATCTTCCACCTTCCCTTGTCAAGCATCAATCTCACCACTGGAGTATAGCATCTTCCAATCAGCCAGCTTCACCCAAATATCTTAATCAAAGCCAATATGACCTTTGTCTCTATGACTTCACCTGCCACTAATATAGTTCATGGTCTTTCTTATCAACATTTGGAATTTTACATTACCTTGAGCATCACTGGCACATATGCATTTTGTGCCACTAATGTTTTGTTTTCAGTGGGGAAGACAGCAGTCACTTCTTCACCTATGTTGGGAAGTTCCGAGTGAAAATAAATAAATAAATAAACAAACAAACAAACAAAAAATCCAAACAATCAAACAACCAAACAAAAACCAAAGCAAAACATGACAAGAAGGGGATATTGTTCCTGCAATATCCACTGCAGCACATACAGAGACACACATTTCTTCTCCATTACCATCCTACTTTGCACTATAGTTAGTAATATCCCATAAAAGCCTAAGGAAATCTTCGTATTTTGGCAGCAAGTGCAGTAGCAGGCCTAAAGTTTTGCAAGGAAATNTCCTGCCACATGCAGCACATACAGAGACACACATTTCTTCTCCATTACCATCCTACTTTGCACTATAGTTAGTAATATCCCATAAAAGCCTAAGGAAATCTTCGTATTTTGGCAGCAAGTGCAGTAGCAGGCCTAAAGTTTTGCAAGGAAATTTATTTTCTTGACTAGAGAGAAGGCTGGGGCAGTTTCATCAGGAGAGTCACAGTGGAACCATGGTCAGCATAGGAAGACTGCTGGAAGACATTGACTTCTTCAAACTTCTTTGTAGACCTGGCTTTACACCAGTTGAGTAAAAGTAGGACAGGCACTAAGGAAGCTATTTCATTCTGAATGAAATGTGTTAATATTTAAAAAGGTTCATTTTGAACAACTTCCATGGATCTGGTTGACATGCTTCTACTGGGAGAAAGGAGAGAGAAATAAGTAGTCAAAAATAATCAGCATTGGTGGTTAATAAAATGTTACTGGGATGATGCAGAGAAGAAAGGAAGATGGAGTTGATTTCTCACTTAAAATAAAGCTTTCTCCAGCCTTCATTGTGCATCAAAACAGGAATTGAATGTATTTTTTAAATGTAAGCAAGTTAGTATTTCTCCTTACTTTAGAACTGAGCAAACACAGACAGAGGATGAGGATGTGTTGCTCTTAATCTGTCGTAATGCTTTCATACATGTATATAAGGACACACACCCACAACAATGCTTCTCAACCTCTTGTTTGCAATCCCAGTACTCCTAGTGAAAGAAGTCACCTTGATAACTTAAGTTTTACAAAAATTTGTAATACAAATCCAAAATTTCAAGAGTGATTATAAGAATAGGTATGCGCCTGTCAGTGAGAAGAAATCATTATTTCTTGCAACATCAAGTTATGTAAATAATTAATCATTATTTACATAATCTTAGTTTATGAACTGGAACTTCATGGATTTTTCAACATCAGTTCATATCAATTTTTCACTGATACAGAATTTTCCTCACTTTTATCAGAAAATAATGTCTTAGTTGAAAGAAAACCTCTTTAATGCTCTTTATTAATGTTAAAGTAATTTAAAATGTTTATCAGTTTAACATATCCTAGATATCTAATTATTTGAAGACTTTCACTTACACATTCTTAATGGGATAAATATCATCTCGCCTCATTTGTTTTGATTTAGAAAAAGCATTAAGTTATAACAAATACATTGTGTGCTCTAAAATTCAGAATATTTGGCCATTTATAAGTCAACCTATAAACAGGGATTACTCACTCTCAAAATGCCAGGACACTGTTCCTCTCAGTATTTGGTATGTGTTATTTGCTATATGAACTGAATGTTCCATCACTGTAATGCTCTTGTTCTCAGATTAGGTGATCTAAACTACATAAACAGGTGGCTAGTCTGATTAATTGGCTTTGCTTTTCTCTGAGGGATAGTGGAAATACTTTAGTTGGTGTGAATGACAGGCTATGGAAGGGCGGAAATCAGGCTAGCAGAAATAATAAAGGTTTAAAACCTTTTCTAATGCACAGAAGCAAGCACTGTGTATGGCTTAATATATGGTACAACAGGTTAATATATTTAGTCTTTTTCTTAGAAACTGGAACAATAAAATAGTGAAAACAAAATGTATATTTAACTCTGAATTCAAGCTTCTTGATTTGAGATCTCTAGTGAAAATGAATTTGTACAATTGTAAACCAAGCCTTAACCCTGCAAAGACACATTCATATGCTTATCTGTACCCTAGTTGAGCAGAACCATTTTCTTCAATAGGACTCATCATGGGACTACTTAGAGACATTAGGAGTAATTAAGCACAAGCATAAAACTCTTTGCAAGATTGAGACCTAAACTACTTCAGTTTCTACTACAAATTATTTTCATTTCATAGTTAAAGCAAATTTTTCTAATGACATGGTATCTGATCTCCACTGAAACGTATGGAGATAAAACTCTGTTAGTAAAAGTACCTTTCAGAAAGCCAATGAGAGCAGTGAATAGTTGCATTTGAATTTTTAGTTATAATTTGGTTTCTGAGTTTTTCTCATTTTTAGTTCTTCACCATTCTTCATTATCACCACTACTTCACTACTAGCCCTAGATGCAGTCAATCACTTGTGTTGGTTTTATGTCTTCTGGTGTCAGCAGTGTCTCACAAACTGAAATATCCATTTCTGTGTAACTAAGGTACCACTTGGACTTGCTTCCTTGCATAACAGCGTTGGATTTTTTAGTATATTGCATGTTTCCCCAGGTCTTACTTGTTCCCCCAGGACCCTGTCCAAAATGTGATCTCTCATTCTCCATTAAATCCTGGTGGGTTTGAGCCATACTTACATGCTTCAGAGACCCCACTTTACCCAATTTATCCCTGCAGCCAGATGGGCTCACTGCCAACTTTATAGAATTCAATAAAGATATGTGCATATTAAAGCCTACTAACCACCCGAAAATTGAATGTTTCAGTTATTGTAAATTCTCTTTTCCTAATCAAAAATTAGCTTGTATACCATAAGTTCCTAATAATTAACATCTTTACTAAGTCAGAAAATACTATTGTTTATTGGAGCAAAGTTGGGGTTTGCTCTCCATCACATACATCATATTTTATCATGGACAGACCCAGAACCTGTTCTGGAAGGCAATCAGTATAAGGCCATGACCTGCAAATGCAAAAAAAAAACAAGAAATGGAGAGGTAAAAGAAGTCAATATGACAGGCACACTATGGTATTTCTATGGATCCTCCCTTAAAGAAAAAAATACCTACTAGGATGTTAATGAGTACAGGCATTATGCCTTTTCTGAGGTCAAAATCATGTTCCTCCCAAGTCTGGAAAGTGAATATTGGACTCATGATCAGCCTTTTGTGGTTTAAAATCCAAGAATCACTTAGCCAGCTATTTCCCCAGCACTGCCAACCACAGCAGAGAATACATCTTAGGACCAAGGCAATTATACTGCTAACAACGTTAATGTGGGTTTTGTTTCTGGTTGGGGTTTTTTTTGGTGGTGGTGATTTTTTGTGAGGTGATTTTTTTTGGGGGATGGGGGGTGGTGGGTGGGGTGGATGGGGTGGATTAACACTGGCTGGAGAAAGAACTACTAATCCCTTTCTGAAAAAACATGCTGCAGGGTTCAATAGTGATAGCTCTGCTGAGGTCATAACGTGTTTCAGATCATGAGTGTCAACAACTATATTTTTAATTTCTTCTTTTTTTCCCCTCAGAATACATGCACTTTCAACTTTTCATGGTCCTTTTCCAACTAATTCTCTAAAATTACATCAGTAAGTCAAGGCCAAAAACATGATATGACTGCTCAGATCCAACATAAAAGTATTACTATTTATATTGACAAAACAGTTAGGAGAGCTGAAGGAAAAGATAAGCATTGCTGTACTTACTGAAGTCAACAGCTTCATCTTCTTCTTCAGAATGCCTGAAAAGAACTAATGACCAGGAGGATCTTTTGACCTAAGAACAGGAGTAGGGACAGAGACTGCCCAACATGTCTGGATTTTAACTAAGGCAAAATCACAAGTTAAACTTCTGCAGTAATAAAGGGTATAATAAATATATATATAATAAAGGGTATAA
>NDXB01022614.1:0-30838 GCA_002631895.1 Agapornis roseicollis
TTTGATACATGTTTGTAGCTGTTTCACCTCTGAAGCAACCTTTAGAGTTAAACCAAAACATAAATGGATACCTCCATGAAAGTGATGGGAAAAGGTGGTCCAGTCTTGCAATTCCTATGTATTTATGTTTTAAATTAGACCATCAAGCAGTACCTATTGTTAATCAACTTAACAGGCTTCCAACTGTTTGATGAGTATAATTGACTTAAGCCCACAGACTTTGTATTCTTACCTGTTAAACCATTTCTTTGAAGTAAAATGCAAGTTTGCTAGTAGCTTAAACTGCCTCAAGCATATCATTATTAGAACTGTATTTATCCATCTCCATTAAGACTCTAAAAAGTTAGTGTATTCAATCCCTCATTTTACAGATTGTACTGAGTACAGATTGTAATGAGTACTTTCCCAAATAAATCACTTGTTTCTTAACTAAATGCATATGACTGCTGTTTGACTGAAAACCTGGCTAAGTATGGGGTACTGGTGATCACTATAGAAGCTAATGGAATCTCAGGGTTTCCTGCAGTGAAACAGGACTTTTTGGTGTTGGTTGTTCAATTGTCCTACTTACGTATTTAGGGCATTATATTTAGCAGGTCACCTTACCATGCCTAGGTTGTAGTGGGTTACGTCCAATAGCATTTTTATATACTTCCATGTCCCTCTCATCTGTTTTTATCTGCAGCAACTCTACCATCTTATGAGATCTAAAATGCTTGCAACTGTGGCTCATTTTTTCTCCTGTATGTTTTTATAAATACCACGAGCTTATCCCATCAGCATTTAAAAACAAGCTATTTTATCATCATCTAAAAGTGATTGCAAACTGTTCCAAATAGCACATGCAGTTCCCCATCTTTCAGAATTGCTCTACAACTAAGCCTGTTCTTCTAATACAGCCAAAGGAAACAACTACTTCCCAGAAAAGCCAAAGTGCATAAACCCTGTGTAATGACCACTTCAAAATCTGCATACATTAAAGAGAAAAAACACCAGTTACCATGTTAGAACTTGCCTTTGATATTAAGTGCAAAAATTAATGCCTAGACAAAATTATATATTCAAAATACAGAAATCAATGGCAATAAAAGAAACGGGTTTATGAATAATACATACCCCATGGATCAATTTGAGCTGATTGAGCAAAAGCTCCCGATTTTTTAACTCTTAAATACTATGTTCAGTTGATTGCTTTCTCACACAGAGAAAAATGCATACCAAGCTTAGAATGTGGCCAAATTTAACATTTGAACTCATGGAGTTGTTATTTGGGCCTTGTGAGAGACCGCACACCACCTTGTGGTAATGAGACAGAATGGACTGTTCCCATCCCCAGGAAGTGTCAGAAAAGGTGTTACGTTATCATTTTCAGAATCTATCCTGCTAAAAGGCATTTGGGAGGTACATTATGACTTTATCCTTAGGCACAGCATGAATTTGGATGGGGTGTTTTTTCAGTGAAGTTCATAACTCTTAGAAATTACCATAAGGAGATGCTAACTTTTGAATCTCTTGGCTGACCACTTAAGACATCAGCAGGGAGTGGGCAGACCTACACAACAAGCATGATTTTATATTCTACAAGTCAGAATTAAAGCCTGTAAGTTGCCTTTATTCTCCCTGATTTTAGGCCCATTTTAATGTTCTTTTTAGCCTCTTTGTATAGGTGTTGAACATAGCAGCCGGAATGGACGAAGACATTTGCACAAGAGCTCACACTGAAATCCCGTAGTGACATAGCTACACAGAGAGTAAGTGTTCAGGTGGACATCTGTCACTTACGTGACAAAGAGCTACAGCTTGCTGGAATCTGCATTATAGCTTTCAGGTTCTCCTAGTCTGATGAAAAAGCATAAATACACCATTTCCATTTTCAGTTATCTTTGGGCCATATTTGTGTCTCGGTGGAAAATGGGATGTAGAGATACGCTATAGTTTGTCCCTCATGGTCCAGATAATTTTCCCCACTAATTCTTTAACAAAACATTCTTGCCAAGTTCTATTCACCTTTATACTGATTTGAACCAGTCAATATCATGCTAGTGACAACTTTAAATAAAGAAGCTAAACAGTTCTAAGTTAAACATGCTTTCAAAAGCTGCTAATAGTAGAGGGCCAGCTTATTGAAAGGATTATATTTGTATTTAAAGTTGCAACTAATATTTACCAATGAGAAAGCCATAATCAGAACTATTATATTCATTCACGGCAATTAACAGCTCTCTTCTAAGCACATATTAAAAAATATCGTATGAATGGTTGCAATTAAATGCCCAGGCACTCGCTAACCTGCTCTGAAATAGGGGTTTTACATTTTAATACCCAGCAGAGGGCATCAGCTTACTGCAAACCCGACCGTGAATTTCTGGTGCACCTCTTAGTTGCTGCATCCCCACCGTCTGGGCAGAGGGGGATTCATCATTAGGCAGGTTCAGGACAAGGGAGACATTACCCACATCTGTGAGGTTGAAATACAGCAGGCTCGGGTACAAAATTAGCACTTACAATGAGAGAAATGGTTTTGTTTTTCACCCAGCCCCTCAAAAACCTTGCTGATTGTTAGTTCTTTAGTTAGAGAACAACACTGTTTTTATAGGTACATTTACAATTTACAGTGTTGGCCATGAAACCCTGGTTTAGAGCTTCTGCCTGCACGCTCCCTTAGAAATTCAGTATTCAGTAGCCAAGAAACCCCCTCGCAGCAGGGTCCTGCTCTCATTAGCAGGACAGGAAACTCTGACATCCACAGTGGTGCTACAGCTAAGTAGCCATGTGTCCTGTTTCCCAGACAATCAAGTGGCATACTTTGACCAGACTAGCAACATTAGTAAATAGAAGAAGCTTAGTATAAGCTGTGGTAGGCCATGGTGGGGTATGACAAGAGAGGCAAACAGGGATGGGAAAAGGTTCCCTGAATCTCCTACTATTATATTACTAAGCTGTGAAAAAGCTGCCCTAATTCTCCCCTTTTCCCCACCTTCCTTTGGCATATGTACTCATCACCAAATTACATCTCTAGAGCATACCGTATGACTTGCTCTTCTAGGCTCTAGTTAGGGCAATATTAATTAGAGCGCAATAAACTGGGCTCTCTGTCTCACCCACAGGTGACAGCACTGTCTACTATAACTCCTGAGAGTAAAGAGTCATTTAGTGCCCACACAGAGCCCCAGACTGCAACTAGAATTAAAAGCAATTCTTTTCTTGTTATTCTTCCCTTTGTTCTTGCATTTTCACTGGTAACTCTACCAACTTTAAAGCATTCATTCTGGCCACTGAATTAATACCATGAAGTATTAATTTTCATACTAAAAAAGTACTAGCAATAACCAGCTACCCATCCCAGGTGAGCTGCTCACCAGAACCATCAGCACTTAAGATCTTTTCAGAGACATATCACTGGGAATTCAAAGATCCCCCTCCATTCAAAGCTCTTAAGGCCTCACAAGTCATTTAAGAAACTAGAACTAAGGGTTCAATTAGTGCAATTACTTTGCTAAAGGTAGAAAATCAGATTTTACAGACGTTCAGTAGCATAATGTCTCTTCAATTTCTTGTTCTAGATAATCCTTCCTAAGAGTACCAGATAATCCAGATGTATTGAAGAGAAAAAGGTTTTGCCTCTCTTCATCTGTTTTCTATTGCAAGTTTGATGCACAAAAAGCCACTGAGCAGCCAAAGATAAAACCCCCATCTACTCCTTTCCTCCTGTTTCATAACCTGGTTGTACTCTCACAGGGTGGCTCCATTGGCACTTTCCAATCAGATGGGCTGGATCCTGCCTGATGACTTCGGTGTTCCTGAAATCTTTCTCCTGACAACAAGTTCTCCTTCATAATTGAGTGGTTATATTCCAGATTGGTTTTCACCTGTTATTTTAGTCTGCTTCCTGGCAGTTTCAGCTCAATCTCTAAGAAAATAGTAAAATCAGTTATCATGGTGTTAAATGCACTTGTGTAGTATGCCTAAAGCCTCAGTGAGACTTTCCAAACTGTACAGGCTCTTCCTCTCATCACTGAAGGAATCCCAGATGTTGGGATCCCAAAACACAATATTTGGGAAACCTTTACAGGATTCCTAAATTATTTGGGATCTTATTCCCATCTTATTGGTTTCCTAAAGACAAGATCCTGAGAAGCCTAAAGTTCCTAAAATGTTAAGTGCCAAATGCCTGTATCTGAACTGAAATATTTGGGCTTCCTGTTGGAGTTCAGAGTCAGGCTTGGAGATGGGGACAAGGCAGGTGAACATGCAGAGGATTTTCCCATGCTTTCTGTTGGATGTGGTCATAATAACCTAGCGGGGTAGAAAGCACAGGGTAATGAATTTACAGTAATAAGAGTGGGTGATATCTATAGGCAAACCAGAGTTTTATTTTTCTCTTCCTGTTGTGTTGTGAGTTTGGTTTTGATTCTATTAAAAAAAAACCAACCACAAACCAGAAAGGCACGATTTATTCAGCCTGGTCTGTTCCAGCCACCTCTGCTTATGAGTCCCCTGTGTTGATTTCTTGCCTGTGAACTGCTGAGTCTTTGAAGTAAAACACTGGGCTAGATCAGGTTGGGAGCAAATGAGAACGCAGGGCCACCGACAAAGAGCATCCTAGAATCACTGCAGAAGATGTCTGCAGTTTCTCCTCATCCAGTGTGAGGGAACTGTGGCACCCCAACGGTGTACTCCCGTCCCAAACTGGGGTAACAAGCTGAACCATGGTTTTCCTCATGTGATGCCTTAGCACATACTGATTCCTCAGTTTTAAGTGATATTTTTCCTCCAGGATGGCAGAACCTAACCCAGTAACTTTGTACCTGTAACTTACTTAACTTTAATCTACACAGTGCTCCAAATGGTCTAAGGCTTATTCAGATCCTGAACCATGTTGGGTAGGTTTTACTTCTTACAAACCTCAGTAAATCTCCATGTGTGTGTAAGTGCTTGTAGCACTGTACAAGCAGTTAAGCCAAGCAAATGAGTAGGAGTTGACCTCTCAGAAATACAAGTGCAAACAACGTGGTATAAGTTGCCACTGCTCAGAGTGGTTTTGATTGAATCTGCCTGAAAAGGAAGATGTAGAACCACTTTTCTGCTTACATGCATGTTCTGTCCTGGAGGGGTATGATGAGTAAAGGGGATCTACTTTTCATTGACTGTTATTGGCCTTAACTATTCACTACTTATTCAGTAGTTAACTGGAAGGTTGGAAATGATCCTTCTGCTTCAATGTAATCTGAAAGATCCATTCATCACTCAGTTAGAGCTCGTAGCTGTATTTTGGTACTACCACATGCAATGGAGATCGCTCCTGTAGCTCTTCCTCCCTTCACACCTCTCCATTCTTCTGGCTCTGCCAGTTTCACAGTTCTGTTCTTTTTCAGTGAGTTGAAACCCCTTGCCTTCTATCCAGCCCTAGCTGATGGTGCTCCTCAGAAATGTCAGAAATTGCGACTGACACTTCAGTTTTGCTGTTGTTTTCCCCTTTCTTGGATAGTATTCTAGAGAAAACTTGTATTTGAATAAAAAGCAAATAACACGTCAGAATATGCATCAGGGAACATCAAATTGTTGGGTGTTTCTCAATTACAACTTTATTTCAATAGGGCAATGCAATTAAAGGATGATTACTAGAAGTGCGAAGCCAAGGTTATGATCAGAAATGGTTACCTTTTCACTTCCTGTCTTACTAAATAAAACATTCCTGTGGGACAAGTTACGCTGCATATCTGCAGGTATCCAGAAGCAACTGAGTGTCTGGCACTACGGTTGGCTTTTTGTGTATAAACCACCACATTAGGAAAGGAGACAAGTATAGGTGGCTTTATCACTGATTAATGATGGTATAAACTCACTTCAGAATGGGGCATTAATGAGCAATATATTAGTAGTGTTTTACAAGCAGTACCATAACATGCTTTTACATAGCAGTCATAGGGATTTTCCCTCCGCAGTTCTGCTCTATCATACAAGGAGTGTTGTGGTGAGCCAGAAGTTATTGAAAGCTTAGGATTCCTTTTTCAGAGTTGCTTTTGCCTCTATGGGTAGCAATTCAGCGCTGCTGTTCCCTGGCTCGTCACAGGGTCCATTCGATGGACAGAAGAAGTCAAGCTGTGCGAACTACAGGGAGCTAAATATGATTTTCTTATGACACGAGCATACAGCACTAACTAGCGTGAAGCATTAATTAGCACTGCCCTTTGTCAGCCCCTGTGTCACTGCTGGTGCCAGAGGGAATGAGGCTTTTTTGTTCTTTGGGCTCAGAGGATGCTAAAGGGGGGATCTAAAAGCCGCTGATAACTGTGGGAGGGTTAGTTATAAAGGTGAAGATGCTTCAATCTTTAGTGATAGTCACGGGCTTCCATCCTTTAAACATCTGAATGTGGTGGAAAATCCTGCCTTGTTGCAGGAGCCAGCTGGTGTAAGGCTCGAGTGTCACAAACCATTAGTGAGGTTTTGCCAATCTGTTTTATCTAAGTGCATGAGATAAAACAGCAATCCTTTATTATTAGCTGCTTTATTTGACTGGTAATAGTGCCTAAAAGGGGCCAGGACTCCAATTTGCTCCACTTGGAACTGCTACTTGATGTGAGAGCGCATATTCTCATTTTCCCCATGCGTTCCAGGGGCACGGTGACTGAGCCACGATGGAGCAAGACTCATTTTAGTGACTGTCCAAAACCAGCGACACCACTTGGGTGAGAAATGCCGGGTTAGTAACTGAGCACATCAGCTTTCTACTGATGGGCCCTGCAACTCAGGGCTTCTCAGCGACTTGCTGCTGAGCCCTGGCCAGCTGCACACCTGAGGTAACCCTGCAGGGTTTTGACCACACCAACCCGCTGTCACAGAGGATTAAATCAGTGCCTGCATGTTCTCTGGACGAAAAGGGAAACCCAGTAAGATGGACAGGCAAGGGACTGCTCTTGTGGAAGCTGGAGCTGGTCAAGTGAAGAGCAGTTCAAGAGGGGGCTGCCTGGAGGAGGAAGATGGTGCTCAGCAGGGCACAGCTCTGAATCCCCCGTGCTCTTCTAATGAGAAACCAGGAGGTGAAGCTGACCAGAGAATTTGTTTCACAACATTAATATTTTAAACAAGCCTATAAGCATAAATAAAAATAACATCTTTAAATATTTGTTAATATTTATTAAATTATAAATCAGCTTACTTCTAATGTCAGCCTGGCTTCCAGGACATTTATTGGGCCTGCATCCTCCTGCACCTGAGGAAGACAAAGATGCTCCTCTGTGTACCACCCAGGTGAATGGGGCATAATAGCAGATTGGGAAATAATGATTCCTATGGAACAAACAGCATAAGAGCAGCTGAGTTGTTAAAGCGTTGCCCTTGTTCCCTCGAGATATGTCCTTATCTCAATAATTGGAGGAATAGTAAATAACTAAATAAAATGTCTTGTTTAGCTGTGGTGGTGGTGGAGCCCTTTGTAGCATGGGCAGGAAAAAGTTTTGGATTGATCCAGAGTGCACAGGCCTATTTTCTATTAAAGTGTATTAATGCCAGATTCTGTGCAATTAGTGAAAAGTCAATCCCCATTACTAGTTAACACTATTGAGTATCTGCTTTCTTTAATAAAAAGCTATGTCCAGCATAAAGACTATAAATCAATAAGCAGCCACTTTCTAAATCCATTCTGTCTCCTCCGAAAATGCAGGAAAGGCGCTGCTGTTTGGAAGGCAGAATGGGTTTAGACGAAGAGATCCCTGCCCTCCAAGAGCTGACTTGCTTGCTGCCCCCCCTGCCTTTGAACAGCCCTCCCAACAGCAGCATGGCTGCTGCTGCCACTCAGCTTCTCTTTGGAAAAGCCTTTGCTGATTCCTAACTGATGTTGGAAAACAGTGTCTAGGTTGGCAGAAATCCTCCATGGAAAGAAGTTGTCTTGAACGTCTGACTCACATATATGTGCGCTGATCCAGCAGCTGCTCTAAGTGCCCAGCCAAACCTGGGACAGACCTTGGAAGTATCTAACAGCCAAATCTGGTAGCTGGTGTCTGTTCTGCACAAGCTCTTTTGAACACTGACAGGGATGGGGCAGCCACAGCTTCTCTGGGCAACCTGTGCCAGAACCTCATCACCCTCACAGGGAACAGCTTCTTCCTGATGTCTCATCTCTGTCTCCTCTCTGTCAGGTTAAAGCCATTCCCCCTTGTTCTTTCCTTACAGGCCCTTGTCCAAAGCCCCTCTCCAGGTTTCTTGTAGCCCCTTTAGGCACTGGAAGCTGCTCTAAGGTCTCCCTGGAGCTTTCTCTTCTCCAGGCTGAACAAGACCAGCTCTCTCAACTTGGCTCCAGAGCAGAGCTGCTCNCTACAGGCTCTTGTGAAAATCCCTCTCCAGGTTTCTTGTAGCCCCTTTAGGCACTGGAAGCTGCTCTAAGGTCTCCCTGGAGCTTTCTCTTCTCCAGGCTGAACAAGACCAGCTCTCTCAACTTGGCTCCAGAGCAGAGCTGCTCCAGCCCTCAGAGCATCTTCATGGCCTCCTCTGGACTCACTCCAAGAGCTCTGCATCCCTCTTGTGTTGTTGCCCCAGAGCTGGATACAGGACTGCAGGGGGGGTCTCAGCAGAGCACAGTAGAACTCTCATAATGAAGAGCAACCATTTATGCTCTAGCAGTGGAAGATCCGCAGTTCCTGTACAGCTGTCACCTGGTATTGCACAGCACTGGGTTAAGTCCATAAATAGTAATTACTTTTTGGTAGCACTCCATCTCCCATCGTAGGCTGTGCAGTGCTGGTGCTGGCATGCATGTTTAATCCTCATGCTGTCTAGCAGAGCAGTCTGCAGGTTTCACACACAATTTGATCATGTTCAGTAGTTGCTTGGCAGACAGCTGAAAGTTATTGTGTCATTATAGAGGAGCAGCAGAGAGAAACCTCTCTTAAGTGTGCTTTAGTAATGCTGTCTCCTAGCACAGATTTTTGCCATCTTTGTGTCTATATCTGTTCTCATTTGAAGGTACATGTATTCAGTCCAGTAACAAAGAACCACCTGGGCAGCTAACCTCACAGAAACCACACAGCTTGATGAAATAACACTGTTCACACAAGTGGATTACCTCTGATCAAATCTGGTCTTGGACTTGGGGCTGGTGGGCCGCTGTCTTTCCAGGGGTAACAGGAAGGAGTTGCATCCTAATGCCATGGCAGAGACTCCTGAGTGCAAGGAGCACCTGAATGCTTAGCTGAAAATCAGGATAGAAGTGGCAAAGTTTTGTTTGGCGCCTTGTAAGCTTCTATGTGCAGGTTTCCTGTCTCGTTACCTCACCCCCACTCCCTCGCCCCCCCCAAAATGAGGAATCTGATTAGAAATGAACAATAGCTATAACTAAAAGTGATGGGAAAAAATGTCCTGGGTAAGAAACAAGAACTGGAGAAAGAGTGAAAGCAGATTTATTGTTCTGTTCCTCACACCCGAGGTTTGATTTAGAATTGGGTTTCACTTGTGGCTCATGGATCTGCAGAAACCCAAAGGCTGCTTCTAAGAAGTGAATAAAAGATGGCGAAAAGACTTCTGCTCTCAGTAGCCGTTTATTTGTTAATGGCACCTGCAGAACAAGGGAAAGGGGAAGAACTGGGTCACAGAAGAAGTTAAAGATTGCTAAAGGAAAGAAAGTGCACTTTCTTTACAGAGCAGCAAGGAAATAAAGCTTCTTTGCCACTTTTAATGATCACCTCCTAAACGTCTGAGCTGTTGAATTGTTAGTCAGAATGAATGTAGATGGAATTCAGACATAGCCAAGGCTATTTGCAGAAATTTGATTCTTATAGACATATCGACAGTACTTTTCCCCAGAAGTGGTACACTTTGATTTAGCTGAGGAAAAGAAATTATATGGTGTGATTTAATTACACGTTTGTGACTAGCACTTTGTTACAAACACTGAGTAGTGGAAATGGAAGCAAAATGCAAGCTATTTGGTAGGTAAACATTTTCTTTTAAATTGTTGACTGAATTTGAATCATGAATAAATTGGAGGAAATTGCAATCTGCTTGAGGAAGTTCCAGAAAAAGGAGCTAAGCTCATAAGGTAAATTATTAATGCTGGTATATTCGCTTTGCTCCAGTTATTTGTAACGAAGGAAATGTGATTTGCGTGTGTATGGCATTTTAACATTAACTCAGTGGCCTGATCTAAAATAATGAGACAGATCTGAGTCTTTCATTGCCAGAGAAGATTTTTCTATGCAAGTGAAATCAAATGGCAAAAGATTCTGCCCCCAAAAGGCTAAAAGCTGAGTTTAGCTGGACTGCCTGAGGACAAGAGGTTTTACACCCTCCATTTTCTTCACCCATGATGTGACAGACACATGCACACATGCAAGTTGCTCAGCAAGAGGATAAAGATGTGTGCTTTCACCTTGGAGTTTGAATGCATGCTGAGATCTTATCTGCAGCAAGTTTCATTAGGAGCAACTACAACAACATAAACAAGAGTAATAAAATAAATCATATACTTAGACACAGCTGAGCCAGAGTCAACAGTTAGCGGGTAAGAGTTAACATCCATGACGGAACATTGCTGGGAAGCCTGTGTTTCATGGGATGTTGCACAACCTCTCTTCTTCCCATTTACAGCTCTTCCTTGTTATTCATAAACACAAATTCCCAGTCCCCTTTTTTACACTATCTATAAATAACTTCAATTACAACAAGGGCAGCAATAAAATCCTATGAAAGGGAATTGTAAATTACAACGGCAGTTCTAGACTTGAGGTTTGTGTGAATTTGGATTCGGTGTTTCCCAGAAACACTGTGATTTTAGTATTTGCAGCTGATAACAGTGCTCTGAGCCCTGAAGCCTCAGATTTATATCCCAGCATACACACAGACCCACTATTGCTTTTCAGGCTTGCTTTGCCCATGTGTCTGAGAAGGACCATCTTGGCATAAGAAAGTTGTCTGGAGCTTCACAGACCCATCCAAATCCAGGCAAAGGAAAAACTGCTTTGTGTGTTGTTGAAGAATCATTGGCATCCAGTTGGTTGTTCCATGCAATCACTGAAATCATCTTGGGGAGCAAGTGGAAACTGCAGACTGGCTCATCTATCTCTGAAGCTGCGTAAGAAAAGGAGAGAACACTCTCATTGTAAACCATGCACCTTGCTGCTGCAGATTGGGTTCTATTTTGAACTGGTGGCATTCTGGCTAGTCTCCTTCTGGCATCGTTTAAACATTAATCTCCACGTGGTCTCTTTCTAACAAAGTCTGAACATTCACATTTGACAGGTCTGCTGCTTCTAACAGGGATGGCAGAAAACAGTAGGGTCTGCAGGCTTGAGGTACCAGAGACCATTTTTCAAAGTGCAAACCTTACTGTGTTAAGCATTTCCATCAGCTGCAGTGGATTTGCTCCTCAGCATAAGCCCCATGCCTGATGATGGTGAGAATTTTCAGGGCTAAGCCACACTGGTACAGTCTCGTGATGACTAATAGTAGCATGAGAATGAACTAATACTTGGCTAGTCCAAAATACGGTCTCCCTGGGACTCTATGGCAGAAACAAGAGCGGGAGTTGGCTCTTTTTTTGGTGACTTGTTCAAAGCTTGTGCCAAGTCCCTTGGAAGGATCATCTCCGTGCTTTAAAGTGCAAAAATAACAGCGGTGTCAGGCAAAATCCAGGTCTAATTTTCATACCACAGAAAGAGAGCAACTCTTGTGGGCATTTATCCAGTTAAAAATTCCTCTTTATTGAATTCAAAGGGTTCTGGACCTGAGGTGAAATCACCATGAAGTCTGGTCCAGCATCTTTCTCTTTGACAAGCCTGGCAGGGATGCACAGCTCGTATTGTCTTGGGGTGGATCCAGCTTTCAAACCGAGCTGATGTTGCTGGGTTGCCCTGCACAGAGGCCAGGATTATGCTGGTTTCTTGAAGGCTCAGAAGCTTCCCCTCTCCTTCTTTTCCACTGACAGACCCTGTATTCCCCAGAGGCTCCTTTTTAACAGCACAGACAATCTCCAAAAATGAAAAATAGGAAAGGACTGGAGGGAGGGGAGGAGGGAAGGGAATAACAACACATACCTGCAGCAGCCTCTGCAGTATATTCCCTCTGTGTCCCACCGACAGCGTCACGTGGAAGGGAAATTGTTCTATCAGTGACTATGTTAGATTCATGACCCCGCCACAACCTTGAATTGGCCTTTAGTTGTCGCTGATGGGAACTGAAGAACAGCTCCTGTCGACATGATTGCTGCTCTCCAATGAATCAGAACACGCAGGGCACAGAGCAGCACATTAAACTAGCAACAGAAATATATCACTGTACTTTTATATAGATGTATTGCTTTTGCCCAGGCATATAAATGATTGGGCTATCCACTTATTTTTTTTCCAAGGACTATAAATTAAAAATAAGCTAAGGGTTTGGAAATTATGTTCTCTCTCTTCCCCCCTCCCTTCTGTCCCCTCTTCTTTTAAAGCTGGGTAGCTATTTTAGACCTACAGTAAAACATTTTAAAGGTAATCTTACTGCCTATGCCTATTTGACCATCCTTTTTCTAAAAGAAATCTACCACTGCAGCTCTGTTTCAGGTAATTTAACTCTTCGGTGTGACCACAGTAACCATACGCATTCCTGTGCTTCTCTTGCTGCTAATGAACATTTACAAGGCTGTATCTTTTAATTTAGTAAGACAAGTACTTGAAATGGCAAAATCTATGCATGTCATGTGTTGTTCTTTTTCCCCTAAAAAGTATTTCATAAAATGAGACTATTCCAATTACCCTAACCAAAGGTCACTTTGATTTGACAGTTAGTTTGACAGACAGCTGCATAATTTAACATAGCCCCTCAAAAAGGAAACCGTTACCATGAAACTACAGTTAACTTTTGCAACTTTGCTCACTGATTGAATCACCTTTAAAAATTGAATTCTAGTTCTGTTTCAGGTTTAATTCTGAGATGGCATCACCACACTCGCAGAGATTGCGACAGGCTTTGGCCATTGCACGTTTCCAGCGCTTTGTAAACAGTTTATCCCTTACCAGCTTTGCAGCCAGATGTATAAGGAATAAGCAAGCTGTCTCCTTTACATTCTTCTGCCACCTCGGGTTTTCTGGGATGAAATGCAGGACAAGAGCCTAGGAGTCCATTTGTTAAGGCGTGAGGCCGAGGCAGGCAGGTATCGCAATGCTTATTGCAGTGCAAAGCAACCAGCCCCGCAGCTGATCTTTGGAAACCCTTGCACAGGCGAGCGGAACAACTGACCTTCATGAGGCAAGCTTTTCCTACTCGAACCTGCAGGACTGAGCCTGCCAGGTCGCCTTCTGCTGGGTTTCCAAATGGATTACAATGAGACCTAAGCTTTTTAAACTTTACGTTTCTTGGACCAGCTCCTGAAGAAGTTTGGTGTTAACCACGTGTCTGTACATCGGGTGGAGTGAATTTGCCATCCACCAACATGTGAGCTATTTCCCCTCAACAGAGTCAAAAACACCACAACAACAATTCCTACACTTACTATCAAAACTAGTGAGGTATAAATGAAAACCTGGCTGCATTATCATCTTCTTTAAAAGACCAGTGATTCCCAGAGCTGATGATAATACGGTCACTCAACTTTTTGAAGCTTTTAGCCAAACACTCTCCAGGAGTGCCATACCAAGAAACAGAGATTAAAGGCCTGTTAGTGTGGGGAGGGTGGTAAAGTGCAACAAACCCCTAACCATTAAACTGCTTAGCAAGGAACAAGACCTCCATCCTCCTGCTCTGTTGCCACCCAGACACTGTGCTTTAGTTCCTTAGGTGTTTAAGTGCCTCTTAATAAGTCTTTCTAAATTCTCTTGGCGTTTAGAAAGAGGTTGCTGACATCTTCCAAGTGCTGTGTGCTTCCGTACCTAGTAGCTTGTATTGAAACCCTACCGAGGCCCACAGTTAACCCAGGGATTACTGGTTAATGCGGGGATGGGAGCAGCTCCTCTTTGCTGTGTTTTCTCAAGGAAGGGAGCCACAGTTTTAGGAGAAAGGATTTAGAGGGACCATTCATGGAAACAAATGCCTGGCTTGCTTTGGAAGAAAGCGTGGAGGTGGGGCCTCAGCCATGCTTTGCTGGCCATTCAGGCAGCTCCAAGCAGCTCTCCACTGAGCGTGCTGTCTTCCAAAACATGGGATCTGTGAAGTCTGGAGAGGCCAATTCTCAGGCTTGGACTCTGCTGTCAAGGTACTACCAACTAGACAGACCAGTCTCCCCATAGATTTAGCCCCTTCCAAAGCCCATTGGTGGGATGCGGCAGGGTCAGAGCCAAGACCTGGCTTTTTGCTTTGGCTTTTCCCTTTGGAGGAGGGAGCACTAAGACCAAGACTAAGGCTGTGAAGCCAGCAAGCCTTTGCCAGCTGCAGGGGAAAACATGCCCCCACGTTGTTTTCTTTGTTAAAATACTAGGAAATTCTCCAATCTGTTCTTAAACAGCTCTCATGAGCAGCCACAGAAAAGAAAGAAAATGAGAAGCTATCAGAAACTGCTTCAAAGTGGGGCAGCAGTAGCCAGTGAGCAGCAGGGCTCTCCAGCAAGGCGCTCTGTGCCCAGAACCATTTATATCAGCTTCAACTCAAATCTTGGCCCCCATCTTAAAGGAGGTGAAGTTATCACTTACTGTCTTGTAACCACCAGTCCCCGAACTCAGATGAACTTCAAATGCTTCCACCCAATAAGTACAACTGGCACTTGAAGGACACATAGAAAGTCATCACTGAAAGGTGCTAACTTTTCTGAGAACGTATTAGTTTTCTGACTCTGACTGCTTTGTCAGCCCAGACGGAGGAGTGTTTTATAGTGCAGGTCTGGCATGCTCTTTGCTCATTGATGTTATGAATGTCCGTGATTTTATTTGGAGTTTAGATAGGTTAACACCAGATGTTGAGATTATACAGGGAAAAAAAAACTGCACCTCATCTACCGAACTGTTCCTTCAGCAGCCCATGTGAAGGGGAAGGTTGACAAATTTCTGATATCAAACCCAGCTGTCAGAACAACACGGGGTAATGGCTGTCCTTGTCAAACACGCCAATTAATTCACCAGCCTGTCAATGTAGGTGTAATTCATAGACTCCACAATCTGGCTGAGTAATGAAAGTCTAAAGCATTACTAAGACCATTTCACCTCCTAAGAGATCCCATAATCAAACCTGAGCAATCAGCGCTGTGATGAGGGGTGCAGAAAAAGAAAACCCAAAACGAGTTTTGTGCCATAGTAAGTAGAGGTTTCCTGCATTATAAGGGTAGAAAAGGATGTGAAAAGAATATGAAACAGTGGCATAATATCGTGGAGTGAGAGTGTTACCCAAATACTCTTTAAAGTAGAACAGAAAACATAATTAGAGGAATTGTTTCTCTGGGAGAATCGATGTGTTCTGGAAGCCTTTATTCTAATGAAGGAGCTGGTTTTAGAAGAAAATGTGGTCACTGTCACTGCAGCTGCTGCTGTAGGAAAGCAGTGACAACTCAGCAGGGTCCTTAGCATGATCCTTTGTCTGATTCAGAAATGTTTGTTAAGAACATCTGAAACAACAACCAAAACATTGCTACTGGAGTTCCCTGGCTGCTGTGCTAACTTACCCATTGCCAGTATAGAGTTTGGTTTAGTAAACGGTTTGAGGTCTTCTGGCCTTAGAGGATGGGTCTTATGTTAGTTACTCATTTGATTAAAAACACCAAAAAAAGAGAAAAGGCTTTCTTCTTTATCACCATAGCATAGGGATAAGGTCTTTGGTAGCGTATTCAAGCCAGAACAGCTCTGTTAAGTCAGCTCTGGCAGCAGACAAGTATTTGTAGCTGTGGACTCAACAACAATGTAATAAAATAGGCAATAAAATCTCCAGGGGTAAATCCCAAAGCCATACACACCAGGTGCATTCCTATACTGACCGATGAAATTTGTCTCACCCTCTTTCAGCAGGCTGCATTGGCTCATCTGAGCTACCGTGACGGGCAATACCGCAAATCTCTCTAGACTCATTGCTGTCATTTAAACATGCTTGAGAAATATCTGCTTGCTGCAAAGAGCAAGAGGCAAAGTCAAGGCTTCTCCTCTGGGCTCAGGGATGGCACAAACCATGCCTGGGAGCTGCAGAGAGGGAACTAAGCCTCCTAGGGTTTTAACGCATACTCTGAGAGTCTGAAATAAGAAAACACAGCTTCTAATGGAGTTTAGGACAGCCTTGTATGGGGAGGGACTGCAGGATTGGTTCTTTATGCCATTCAGGAGATGATTCAAAGACATTACACCCACTGGCAGTGATGTGAAAAGCAAACGAAAAAGGAGTGGCAGTGCTGGGTAGCTCTAGCTTCCTGCTTCCTAGGATTTATGTACTTAAGGATGAATTGAATATTTGGTGGTCAGAAGAGTGCAAATAGCATTTGTATTAATGATTTCAACATAACCTCTAAATCCCAGGATGGCAGGAGAAATCTCTGGCTTGGTCTTAATCTTCTGAACACTTTCTATTAAGAACCAAAGTAAGTGCTGCTGCCTTATGACACAGCAGCTTACAGGAGTGCGAACTGTGGCATTGTCACTTCAGTGTATGTACACTCTGAGCTCAGGTCCTACTCAGACTGGCTAGAGCTTTCCCACAAATGTGTTGCTGGAGGGACAACCTCCTGTCTGATATTCTTCTGGCTTTCTTGTTGATATTTGTCTCATACTTGCACCAGTCTTTTTGTCTCTGGCTCCGAGTTGCTGAGTGATGCACATCATTGCCCGCATTCGCTAGGGTGATCACTGTTGCAGATATCCCCTAACAAGAGAAGAGCCCAAGTCCTCCTTCCCACTCAGCATGTTTTAGTCCACAGTTGCCACTCTTTTTCCAATAAACGTTTGGTACCTGTTAAAGACACCTGCAGGGCTCCCAGCTCGTACAAGTATTACGTGTCCTGCAGCAAAGACCTGCCTTATTCTAGAGATTAGGACAGGACACTTGTGATCTATGTTTTGTGGCAAAGGAAAAATTAATATACCTCAAATAAATACGAGAATCGTCTCACCATTACTCTTCCTCTCCTTCTCCCACCTATTCCCTGAAGTATATTGATCTTTGATTCTTGAGGCAATAAGAAGACAGTATGTCTGAATCAGAGATGCACGTACGTGATATTTGAAGCTGTTCTCAAACCTAAAGACAGTTTATCCTAGCTTTGCCATGTCAGTTCCAAAGACAACTCAGTGTCCTGGATTTAGCAGTAGCAGTCAGTTTTTCTCCTTCTTAGTAGCTGATGCAGGTTTTATGTTTTGACTCTCCCTGGAACATAGCTGATAATACCAGTGCTTTTAGTTGTCACTCAGTAATGTTTATTCTGACCTGGCCCAAACTGACCAAAGAGGTATTCCATACCATAGCACATCATGCCCAGGGAGGTAATGGGGAGTTACCCAGAAGGATACTTCACTTCCTGGTCGGGCTTGCTTTCGGCAGGTGGTATCGTACCCTCTTCCCTTGTTATTTCCTTATCATTATTATTATTGGTGGTAGCGGCAGTGATTTGTGTTATATCTTAGTGACTGGACTGTTCTTATCTCAACCCGTGGGAGTTGCATTCCTTCGATTCTCTTCCCCATCCCTCTGGGAGTGGGAAAGAAGGAGGGGGGGAGGAAAGAAAGAAGGGGAGGGAGTAGAAACTGGCTTTAAACCACAACACTCAGTTTCTAAGTTAGCAGTACTCTTTGCTAATAAAAAATAATGCCATCCCCAGAGACCAAAACCTAGCCCTTGTCTTCACTTTGGAGCTGTAAGACATCGTAAGATCTGATACTGAGTGTCCTCAGTCAAGGACAGGGACTTGGGAGCGTGCATTATTTTGCACTCTGCCCATTGTGTTTCCTATTGCAGGATGAGATGGTCACACAGAAGTAGTTCCTAGTTTGTTAGTCTTTGTTATCTTGGGGTCCCAGAACTGAACACAATATTGCAGATGTGTTCTAACAACTGCCAAGGACAGGGATCGAATCACTTCACCTACTGTGCTCTAACACAGGCCCCATGCTTTGGTCACCTTAGCTGCCATGCCACGCTGCAGCTCATGTTCAGCTCATTGCCTCCAGTGACCCAGCACTTTTTTCAGCATGGCTGCTCCCCGGTGCTGTACAATGGGGTTAGTCTCTCTGAATTGCAGAGCTTTGTGTTTGTCCCTGCTGAATTTCACCAGGCTCCCTGTTGGCCTGGTTCTTCAGCCTGCTTCTGTCCTTCTGAAACACTCCATGGTCTTTGGACTGAAACTGAAATGTTAATGTTGTAACGTTCCCACATATGCCGTGAGGAAGGCAGGATGTCACAGTGGCAGATCCTACTTCATAAATTGCATCTAGGATATATCTAGAGAAGAAAAAGCAAGGAGTGCATGTATGTGTGACAATGACACAGAATCTCTCTCCATCTTCTCCTACCCACCCTGACCTGAGGTTAGTTTGAGTTCCTGTTTGGTACAAGATATGTGGCAATAACATCTCAATGTTGTGGCCTTCAGCAAATATAAGGAAAAGACACCCATAAATTCTCCAAGTGATGAATGGTTGGCAGGTTCATTTCAGTACTTTCTGCTACAGAAGTATAACATTTTTTTCCAAGGTGTCATGGTTTAACCCCAGCCAGCAACTAAGCCCCACAGGGTCCCACACATGCTCCATCCTGGTGGAATGGGGAAGAGAATCAGAAGGGTAAAAGTGAGAAAACTCCTGGGCAATTCAATAGGTAAAGCAAAAGCTGCACACAGAAGCAAAGCAGAACAAGGAATTCATTCCCCGCTTCCCATGGGCAGGCTGGCATTCAATCATCTCCAGGAGAGCAGGACCCTATCACACGTAACTCGGTTACTTGGGAAGACAAACGCCACTGCTTCCCATGTCCCTACCTTCCCCAGCTCTGTATGCTGAGCATGACACCGTATGGTCTGGGATGTCCCTTGGGTCAGCTGTCCTGCCTGTGTCCCCTTCCCAACACCTTGTGCACCCCAGCCTGCTCGCTGGTATGGTGGGTGAGAGGCAGAAAAGGCCTTGGCTCTGTGTAAGCACTGCTCAGCAGGAACTGAAACATCCCTCAGGTATCAACGCTGTTCCCAGCACAAATCCAAAACACAGCCCTGCACCAGCTACTATGAAGAAAGTTAACCCTACCCCAGCCAAAACCAGCGTATGTATAAACACCCCTCCCTAAACGATCCCCTTTTCCTACTGTATATATCTTGCACTGTGAGCTGCTGCTCCACTACCTGTTGCAGCTACTGTTAGAGGGCACTAAAAAGTTGAAATAATTGGTACAATTTTTTGTTAGAGCTACTTTAATCTCTCGTGATACAAAAATGCCCTCCGTCACTTTGTACTTACTCTTTTAACTAAAGCTCGTATTGAAATAGTCCTAAACAAAAGAACAGCTTGTGGTAAGCAGGTTTTTTTTTTTCCCCCGCTCACGTTTTGATCATTGATTTTTTGATTTGTGGAAAAAAAAATTAGCTTGAAAAAAACCCCAGAAAAAATTAATAAAGCCAAGGCCATTTATAAAGTAAAATATCTTTTCATTAGAAAGCTCCGTGTAACCTGCCCACTTCCAGGAGTGGGCATCATGTTTGGATTGGGCTCTGAGGAGCTCAGTTTTCCACCAAAACCAGAATGAGTTATGCTTGTTCTGAATTGTGCCTCAGATAACCAAATTAACTGCATGTCAGATAGTGCAAATGACACAGATAAGGATTTTGCAAACAGATTTCATTATATTTCCTCTTTGTCAATGCCGGATGAATATTGGGAAACTTGACCTAATTCAGTGCAGCCGTAACAGCCTCTCCTCTTTCAAGTGGGCTTCAGTGGACAAAAGATGCCCTGCTCCTACTACTGAGAGGTAAAGCAAGCAAGCAGGCTTTCATATCGCTTTAGCTTTTCCCCTGCAGCATGTTCAGAGTGTGCACTTAAACCTGCAAAGGAAAGATGCCTAGTTTTACCCTCCCTGCCTTTTCAGAGTAAATGAAGGAAACCTTTAGCTCACTCATACCAAGCAGCCACTCTTATGTGCAGCAGAAGATGGTTCCTGACTGACTGACACAGCAGGTGCTGCAGAAGCCAAAACAATTCTGCATTTCAAGTGATTGTTGTCACTACCAAAGCCTATTATCTGGGGTAATAAAGTTTAAGATTAAGGGGATTCTGCGTGTTTGTGCTATTCTCCACAAAGATTATCTTCTAATAGACCAGCTGCTTTATTACACTTTGCTTACCCCTTCTCATTGTATAGAGAAGCCACACATACGAATGGGAATGCACTGAGGCAGGCCTTGTCTTCCAGCTGGGAATATCATATTGCCCTCAGTCACAGGCTGGGAATATTAAGTCACCAGCAGTCTCCAGCTGGGAACATCGCATCTTCCACCTTGCCCAGCAAAGCACATCCTGCTATTGTCAGGCTTCTGCCAAGGCCACAACCTGGTTGTGGGGGCTCCTGACTTGGGGGTTCCAAATGCAACTGCTGTGGCTCTGGCACAGCTTTAGCTTTACCTGTTAAACTGCCTTTATCTCAACCCATGAGGTTTCCCACTTTTATCCTTCTGATTCTCTCCCCATCTCCCCTGGATGGAGCAAGTGGGTGGCTCTGTGGGGATTAGTTGCTGGCCAGGGTTAAACCACAAGAATACAGGTCTGGGTAGTATAGTTAAAGTCTAAACGTGGTGAATGTTAAAGCTCAGTTTAATGGGCTAAATTTTCATTCTTTGCTTTGCCTAGAAACCCAGGATCTTTTCCTTGTCGCGTCCAGTATATCACTACCTCCTTTGAAGAAGTGATGAGTCAAAATGATTAAAAACATAAACTGAAACCAGCAGTGTGTTTTGACTTGCAGAACTACATACAGAGGGAACAGAAAGCGCACTGAAACCTGCATCACTCTCTGCCTGTCTCTGAAGACAGAGGTAGTTAAACTGAGGCAAGGCAGCAGCAGTGCCTCAGCAGCCTGGCAGCTGCACACAGCAAGCATTGGAGAAGCAGCCACACAGCAAACCATGGAAACTGGCTGGATAAGAACTGGGAAAGAAGGAAGTCTAAAAGAGGACCTTTGTACCACCACAGCAGAGCTCTAGAAGAAACGCTGCTTAGAGTCTGATTTAACTCAGCTGAGCTGTCTTCAGAACTCACCATCTGGTCCAAGCAATTTGAGAGCTCCTGACCGGTTCACAAGCCTCTTGGCCCCTGTGTCTCAGCAGGACCGAGACAAGCTCATCTCCTTCAGGCTGTTCCACTTCCTCTGGCAGACACAACCAAGACACCTCAGCTTCCTTTGTGATGCTGTATCGATTTTTTTGCAGTCTCTCTTTCCCTAAGGAATTGACCGCACTAGATCAAATTAAGAACAATCTGAGCATTTAATGGGGCTCCTTCAATACGATGAAGTTTGATTGCTTGAAGTTGAAGTTCATGATAATTATTTATGCTGACAGTACCCTTGCAGGCAGTAAAGGCTGACCCTTTCCTGAAGGCCTCAGTCTCTCCATCAGGGAATCATTTCAATCCTGCTCTGCTTTCCTAGTACACATGCTTCTTGTTATTAAATATGAGAATGATGATCAGAGAGCAAAATGTATTATATTTCCACCACAAGCTGGTATCAGAACTCTGAGTTTGTTTCTGGTCTCTATTACCAAACAAGTCCTGTGCCTGAATAGTGTTTGGCAGTACCAGAGCTCTCCTCCGGTTTTTGAGATCAGCATCAAACCCTTTGACTCTATTGGGTGCAGGATCAGGCTTCTACCTGCTCTTCTGCAGTTCTCCAGTACCCCATAAAATCAAATCCTGCTGAAAACTGCATCATTTCAGTATTTTCTAAGAGGTCTGTCCTGAGGACTGCCTATAATCACGTACCTTTGAGTTAATGAACACGTTTACCTGCAAGCAGGTATTATTCACGAATGACAAGTTGAAAGTAAATCTCTCTTACAACTCCTTTGGCTTTGTTCTTAAAAACCCTCCTGGTTGGGTGTAATTAAAACAGTCCTCAAAATCTGTGTGTATGCATAGTATATCCCATAAAGGTATCTGCCTTTACCTGTGGATGCTTGCCAATGCACAAACCATCAACAGACTTTCATTTTTGGTGTGTATTCACACACATACAAAAGTGAAAGCATGGTGGTGTTGTATGTATAAACACAGATAAGAATACACACAGCTAAAGCAGCCCTCCACCTGCAGCTACTATAAACGAAGCAGTTTTTAGCTCCTCAGCAAGTGTACAAATTCACAGCAGCTGATGGTCTGCTTCAACAAATGAATAAAGAAGGCAGTTTTCTGATTTCTTTGTTTTAAATCTTCCCTCCCTCTCCCAAACCAACATCTACATCCATCCTGCTTTTCTCTGGATCATAACTGTCAAAACACAGTGTGATTTGGGACAGCTCTGGCCCTACATGCATTCTCCTTTTTTTATAGCAGGGAGAAAACCAATGCATATGGCTTTCACACAAGGAATATAGTGCTTACCTGGGGTGCTGAGTCTTCCTCCTGTGGTGAAGAGGATGGTTTTAATGCTCTGATGCAGCTTCATAACATCCTCATCTTTCCTCTGAGCAGCCAGCCCAGGACCCCTGCTGTTTCTGTCACACACTTCCCCCCCCCCTCATGCAGACTTCCTCCTCTGAGCAAGTTCTTACTTAGTGTAAGAGCTTTCAAATGCAGGAACAGCTGCCTTGCATTACTTGGTAATTCCCCAGCCAATGGACTGAGTGGAAAAATTAGTCTATTAACTCGGCTGAAATGTAAAAAGGATGTTACTTAAGAAAGGAGTTTGTGTAACAGTTGGAAAACGTGAAAGTTAAAATGCAGCTGCCTGGAGGCAGCAGATCTTCACTGGGACAGCAGTAACACATGAGATGGAGCAGCACAACTCCATACCCACCTCTTTGGCCGGACAGAAAAGGAGCTGATCAAAGGGGAGAAAGCACTTTTGAGGGGTTCCCTTAGATGGCTATGCTTGTTCTGGCTTTCACTGGCTGTAACTTTGTCTATGTCTTGGTTCATCTGGTTTAGATCGTGCGTCAAAAGAGATCTTGTCTAAGCAGGTTGCTCTGAAACCAAATGATGGCTTGTCCAGTCCTCCTGGCAAAAGGAGAATGGAGCCGTCACCCTAGTTTGGACTGGGGTTTGCATGTGGGGAGGGAGGTGGCTGCTGGGAGCAGGAGGGGTTCGTCAGCAGCAGGGCTTGATGTGATTAGGGAAAAGGGTTCAAACCTACTTCTCATTTAAAAGAACTAACAAAAAGAAGACACGAGGGAGGCAGAAGGAAACTGCTGCTCCTTTAAGTGATGCAGCCTGTGCAGGCTGCTCTGTGGGGCTGTTCAGGCCATTCACAGCCCTGCTCTTCAGTTTGTCAGTGATACTGAACTCCGGGCGACCCTCGCAGACAATGGCTGCTTTAGCATAGGTTTGACAACACCAAGGAACTCTCTGAAAATAAGCACAAGCTTAAAATACATTTCAACCCCGGAGACCCGCTCCCATAAGGAATCCAGTGCATCTCCCGTGCTTGCCTTGGTTAGCATCACACTTCCTGGCAGTCTGAAAAACGGCAGTTTCCAAGTGATTCCCAATGCCTCCCGCTCCAGTTTCTACCCTGGCAGAGAGCCAGGCAAGAAAGACAATGGGTAGCCTTTAAAGGGAGCAGCATCCCTGCTCATTTGCCCTAATATCTATCTTATTTAAAGGTGTCCTATGGAGTAATCCCAATTTGATTGCAGTGCGTAGGACAAATGTCTTTCCTTGCCTTGTAGCTACAACATATTTCATTTAAAATGGGTACAGCACACCTTGCAATGTGGAGTGCCCAAAAGCTGCCCATCAAAAACTTATTTAGCCATCCTTGTGTTGGAAAAATGAAACAACTTTCTGGTCATCACCGGGAAAAGGGGAGTTTTCAGCTGCAAGTGCTGAAGGAGTTATTTGTTCTTGACAAGGTACCCACAGGACATATGCAGAGCAGAAGCATTTCCACAATTCCAGAGCACTATTAAAGGATTTCCCATTATAACAAACCACCTGGAAATAAGCCCTTATCCTGCCAAGGTTTTAAGACAGCCCATACATCTTACTGCTACACCGAATCTGGGGTCCAGAAATCTCAAATGCTCACTGAATTTGATGGAAAGTAGGTCTTCTTTCAGCAGGGAAGAAGAAAGTGTTTTACTTAGAGAGGATAAAGTCTGCTTTTTCTGTCCCATTCAGTGGTGGCATACAACGGAGTCCTCCCAAAGGGTGAAGACCTGGAGGTGGTAAAGGCAAAAGCTGTCAGCCATGCTGCATGGACCACAGGATGAATACTGGTTTGATGGGTAATGGAGAAAAGACCCAGATGTTTATTCTCTGTCTCTTTTCAAGGATATTTGTCTCAGTTTGCCAGGCTGACTTCTTGCAGGCAGCTGTCTCACAGCATGAACTGTTAAGGTTATAACATACCTGTCCCCCTTTCATACCCTCCCCCTGTAAATGTTTTAGGAGACGGTATGTTAAGAAAAGGCTGTTAGGACATTGGAGAAGAACAGCAGGCACATGAATGGAATTGCATATGGCAGTCAGTGCGCAATCCAGGCTTCTCTGGAAGCTTCAAGTATATTCAAGTAAAGGATTTGTATGAAGTTTCAATCTTCTACAGAAAATTTATAGAAAGTTAAATGTTTCAAGCTTTAAATACCAGGGGGTTCCAGGATATCGTGTGTGAAGCAGGACAAGACACTTTCCCTGCATGCTGTTGTCTGCAAACTGTGTTCTTCTTCTTTTCCCTCCCTCTCTCGGATAAAAGCTATAGTTAGATGCCAACTGTAAATGGAAATATTCACCTGACAGCAGGTATTCAGATATTTCAGGCAATCCTAACGCAAACAGAACCAGAGATCTGAATTCTGAGAAACATAAATATGAAGAAGTCTATATCCTTCTTTTGTTTTCTGATAAAATACAGTTCATCGACTGGGTTAGATAGGTCCAATGACTTTTGATGAGACAAAGTGGTGGACTTGCCATTGTCTGGTTTTTAAGTGCCTACATCTTAAGGGGAAAAAAAAGGCTGTATCAGCTCTTTAAGTAAGAAAACTTGTGAAATTGCTTATTTTAGCCATCATTTGAATGAGTAGTAATTATGCCTTTAATAGTAAAATGAGGTTTTAATGCTGATTAATGAAATTGCTAAACTGTCAGGACTGCTAGTTACACTTACCGGTCTCTGGAGATCATCCGCTGAAATAGTTGCCATTGTATGTGTAATATGGCTTTTTTTTGTAGGACCAGATGTGAAGCATATGGTGACCTATTACAGTAGGGATGAGCTGTAAGTCCTATCTGAATTATATTGCACAAACTACCCAAATGGAAAGATAGCATCCAGTGATTATTATAGGATCATAACAGCTTTCTAGAGTGTAGGGGACAATAATGGTCTTGGGAAATTGCCTAGCTCAGTTAATCATTCCTGCTTGATAGTGTGATACTGATACTTGTTTACATCTATTGATATCCTAAAGGAGTACCATGCTGCTGTGTGTGCAAACATACTGTGAAACACACTGCTGCTGCTTTCTACTTGTCCTTTTTCTCTTGGCCATGTCAGTGCTGGAGGGAAGTTTGTGGGACAGTGGGTTCCAGCGACGGGAACCTGTGGTGCTCCCCAGCACTCAGCCCAATGGCCAACCGGAGCAAGCCTCAGAGCTACTGCAGCAGGAGGAACCATGTTCTAAGAGACTGAAAGGTCACTGTACCATCCATACCACACGGAAGGAGGCAGGAAAATAAGGATTATGTAATGACACTCACTGCTCTTTTGTGCAGAGACACAAACGTAGTGTTATTTGGTACATTTTATTTCCTTATGGCCACTTAGTCACTGGTATAGCGCTCTTGTTCGCAGACCGGTGAATGGCTACACTGAGCTCTGGAGGGCCAACACAAGAGAGCTCCGTGTCCCTGGCAGGAGGAATGAGAGGAAGACTCTCTCCTGAATAACCATACTTTCCCATACCCATTAACTTGATCGTTATCCAATACTACACTCGCTCTTCAGTGTGTTGGCAGATACTATCCCAAGCAGAATATAATGGACTGTTTTTCAGTTTTGCTACTGCCATTCTGTATCACTCTTTGGTATGATTCTGTCATTTTATGAACAGTTTAACCTATTTACTTATGTGTAAATGGACAATGGTTGAAGATTAGAGAGGCTTCATTTGCAATGAAGTTACTACCTTGTCTCAAAGGAAAAAGAACCAGTTGACCTAGATGGCAGGTCATCTACAAATGATAGTCTACTACTAATGTATCAAATTATCATCACAGTGTCCGCCTATCTGTGTATTAACAAATAGGAAATAGCATGGCTACACACCAATTTTAGAGGCCAGAAAAGTACAGACAGTTATTTCAGTAACTAGATATACAAACTAATGAGCAGGATGATTCAGATGGTTCATAAGCACATGCACTGTGTTTCATATAAATTTCTAAAATCAGTGCCATAATTGCTGCTGGTTAAACTCACGTCAGAGAAGATGTTCTTGTCTGAATGTGTATTTGAAAGAGGGAGTAAATTTAGCATTATCTCCTTCTATACACGTTTCCAATAGCATTTCTTCCATTGCCATACTCGTGGGCTTTAAGATTGTTGCAACAGACAGAAGTGCTCTTATAACCCATCAGGTCTTGTCATTTCTTCACTGATTTCATAGCACCCAGTCCTGCATCCCTAACCCACATGAGCCGTACCTCCAACTTCCTAAAATCAGATCCACAGAAATGCTGAAACTACTTCCTGCAATCCTGTAATCACGTAAGGCTGATTCACTGCAGTAAAAGTCCTCTTCAAACTGTCCTGAAACAGAAACGGATGTGCGGCCAACCCTTCTGTGACAAGTAATGCTCCTACAGCTTAACTGGCATTGATACAAATATTCAGGCCTGTAAATGATCCTAGTAAAAGCCACAGCCACAGCTACTACGCTCCAGATAGATAATTTGTGCCTTGGAAAAGTCTGTTTTCATAGTAGTGTAGTTACAAAGCAGCCTCTGAAGTGCCACAGTGTCGGGAAAGCGTATCACACACAGAAGGTAATGACTACTGACACCACACCAGCTTTCCTCTTGTTCCATATAAAAGCCAGCAAACTCTAAATCATCAGTGCAACCATGCTGCTTACCTGCCCCCATTGTTCAAGCATGTCTTTACAGCAGGAAGTTAAATCTAGCAAACCACAGTTTAAGAAATAAATTCACTGCCCGGCAGACAGCAGTCTGACTGGCTGCTCTGGAAATAACTGAACTGGGCTTAAGATTAAAACCAAGAGCATTTCCTACCCAAGGAACAGTGACTTGTGAACTGCTTCACAACCAGCACCCCCTGCCCCCAACCCGAACAAAAAACCAGTTTGAGGTGGAATGGTCTTAAAATTGTTCCCTTCCTGGGCACTCTGGCACACACCCTTATAAGCTTTACCAGAAGAAGGAAGATGTCAGCAAACAACTCACCAAATACTTCTTATGTCCATCATTTGCATCAGTTATAGCCCACGTACTTAAGCCTGAAAATCCAGTATGTCTGTAGAATGCCCTTTCTGTCTATTGGTTATCATTAGTTTAAATCAGAGTTTTAATGTGAAATGCTTTGTGGGTTTTACAAATTATTTTGTTTCCACAGATTAGGGTTACAAAGACGGTGCATTCTTACTGAAAAGTCTTGCCAAATAAAAAGCTGTGGGGAATCTAACAGCAGCAAGCTGTGAGATCAGGAAATAAGGATGGATGCAGTTCGTATTTTGGCCACAGGTCACTGTTGTGACTGTACCCATTAGCTTAATTTTTGTCTCATGGCTGCTCCAATAGTAAAACCAGCATAAAGTGCTCTCCCTCATCCTTGCTTGACTTGGGCTTCACAGTAGAGACTCTCTTCCTATGCTGGACATTAACACCAAGTCAAGAAGGTCTTATCCTTGCCTCAGGTGCCACTGTTATGCAAGTGAAAGCAGAAGCTTTCTCAGTAGGCATTTCCATAGCTGATTGTTTATTCTATCTGCAACTACCCACTGTTCTTAAGCCTAAGTGGTTAAGCCTTACTCTACTAAGTAGATCCAAAGCAATCCTAGAGTAACAGGTAAGATTTTTTGCACAGGACATGTCAAAAAACTGGATTTATTTTCTTTACATACCTCTAGGTACCACAAGGTGATGGATTTCAATGCCACCAAAGCAACACGGTGTCCAATAGGATTTTTCAAATGCCCCAGCAACATAAATGTATCTGAAAATCTGGTCTCAGTTTGATAATAGAAACCCAAATCAAAGATAAAAATAAACCACTTGAGTTGCACTTTAAGCTGATACAGCTATTGAATTTCAAAGTTTTATATCTAGTATAATTGATTATGAATAACAAGCCTATGTTTTGTAGTTTCAAGTCTACAGTAAATTCAATAGCATTTTGTACAAGAACTTGTTCTGTTGATTAGGAGACCTCAGTCAATACAATTTAGCTCCTCTTAGGAACTGCCACTCTCACATTGAGTTGGGCTTGAGCCAGATGCCTTGTAGTGTCAATACGATGCTCATATACGTTGCCTCCAGAACTCTCTAGATACCTCGTAACACAAAACCAATAACAATGTGGTGTTACTGACAGAGCTGTAGTCTGTATCTTGTGGTAATGTAAAGCTTTTGTACCTTTTTCAGACCTTTTAAAGAATCTATGATAGTGATCATCTTCAGAGACCTAATTCATCACTGATGATGCCCGCTGAAGAAAAAAACCTAAGATGCACTTCAACGCTTTAAGATGATTGACGAAGCTTTTGCTGTGGGTCTAATAAGAGATTGCTTGTTCTTTTACCAACAGCTTGGTTTTACCTGTTTACCTCTATTCTTGTTTGATTAAAAATGCAGGAATTGGCTTTGATTTTTGCTTTCTGTCTACCTGGAAGTCTCCCCTGTCACAAACTAGCCTGTATTCCAGGCATAAATTTCCTAGCAGCAGCTTTGCTCTTGGAGTAACAAAGGAATAGGTTTCTCCATCTATTTGCAAAGGAAAGTGTAAAAAACCAGGAAAACCAATTAAAGAGCTTGAACACTGCCCAGGAGATGCAGACTCAGCTCTCAGGATTGTGAGATATCCTGTGTGATCCTGGGCATGTCAGTCACTTTTCAATCTCTTAACCAGAGATCCTTTTTCTCCTACCTTTTCAGCATCCCACCTCTTCAGACTCAGCCTTACATGGCAGATCCCTTGTTATGTGCACAATGAGCTCCCAAACCAAACAGCCCCATGCTAATTTTGGGCAAAACTACCTGTACTAACAACTAACAAGAAAGCAAAGTTGCACTCCTCTCCTCCATCTGCAGTGACCCTCAGCAGCCACAAGAGAAAAAATACTTTGCTCCAATACTCACACGACAGTGAATGTTGAAAAAGCCTGTACCCGGGGTGCAAGAACTTGTCATCCTCTTCCTTTTCTTACAGCCCATCACTGAAAGCCCTTGGCAACCGACAGACACGCCTGAGCCACAGTAGTACTAACAGTTGTATAAAAATACATTTTAATGGGATCTGAGGTAGGCTTTAAGTCTTTCATTTCATATGTGTAAATCTATACTTTCAAGTCTGCTTTAGAATATCTGTAGTTTATCTAAACTCCTAGCACTTTTGCAGTCCTGACTCCTCAGTTCATAAAGCTGACAAGTCTTAATATACCACTGAGCCATATACTGAGATAAATACTACCCGCTTTTTGAGGAAAAGATGAATGCAGGCCATTCATTCAGTTATCCTAAACTGAGGTACACGTTTTTGTCACTCTCCTCCATCAATGTAAACCCCAGGTACAAAGTCAGTGACTAAGCTGTGTCGTAAGAATTGCAGAGAAACACTGCTGAGAAGAAAGACTCCTCTGATTCTTCTCTATAATCAACATAAAGCAAACCCAGCCTGAGGAAAACTTCCTTAGAAAATCTTAAGAGCTAAACCAAAATGAGATGCATCCTTATAGCCACATCCTAACCAAATTGTTACAAAACTGGGTGGCTCAAGCCAGAGATGGAGGTACAGAAAGCAGTAACTAGGTGGCGATAACATGAATCAATATGGATGACTGGAAACCGATTTGATGCACTAAACACATTCACATTTCTCTTGCCTTTTCTCTTGCTTAGGCTGACAGGGCCTGAAAATAAAAATGTTAAACCCCAACTCTATAATCCTACACACTGCACTTAGGCTGCACTCATTTATTAGAGTCCCTTCCTTTGTGCAGGTGAGAAAGCGCTGGGTCCTCCTGCAGAACTGCACAGGGTGTCCTATACGCACTGACAGCTGACACAGCTGTCCAAGCCTGATCATAACCTGATTTTACCTGAGTAGCATGTGAATGTAAACTAGCAATGATGATGGTGCATAAAGCACGGGTTACTGCAAATGAGGAATCTGTGAGGAAGTTAGGATCTACATCTCAAAATAGAGGAAAGACAAATACACTGCTTTGTGCTGCAGGCTTTGTTCCGTGTATCTTTTACAACTTCTCTTTCCATTAAGAAGCTATCATGTTGGGCAGGGGAAAATCAGGATCTCTGCCTGTCTGTAACTGCTAGGAAATAAAAGAGAAAGAACAAAAAAAAGGTGGGGAGTGGAGGGGTGAGGGAAAAGGGGTGAAAATTCCAGCAATGTAATTCAATCAGGTGCGGTCAAAAGCAAGGTCTCAAAGAAAGCCCTTGGGTCAATTTAACACAGAGTGGAAGGGCCACAGAGTTTGGAAGCCTCCCTGTGACTTAAATTACAGATGGTTTCCAGGAGTTTCCTTAATAAAATTTGTCTAGGGAGAAAATATTGGTGTCAGTGAGGGGAAAAA
>NDXB01022614.1:30870-47221 GCA_002631895.1 Agapornis roseicollis
TACAGATGGTTTCCAGGAAGTTTCCTAATAAAAATTTGTCTAGGGAGAAATATTGGTGTCAGTGAGGGGAAAAAAGTCTGATTCGCGGAAAATGGAGATGAGAAAGGCAGCCTCAACCAGGAGTTAGCCATCAATCTATTTCTTAGACAGAGTCTTGGCAAAACCCATCCTCCTGGTAGAACTTGCCTGGAGTAGACCAGATTGATTTGACAGTCTCTTAGCCTAATAAATGCTTGACCTCAAGGTCTGCTGAATTCACTAAATTCACTATGCAGAGAGAGAATTGGGAACCAATCACCTCTGGGGAATATCCTGTTCTGCAGCCCTCCCTGATAAAGGCCTTGACTGCTTTCAGCCTTATCGAGATGACTAGATGAAAGCTGCTCTCAGAAGAAGAAAGGTTAATCGACTACACTGCTGTTAATCAATCACTTGGAAAGATTCAGCACTTACAATAGGTAGGTCCCTCTTCCTGCCAAGAGGTTCTTGCATGTTAACCAGGGACCATCTCCTCCAGTTTGAAGGATGAGTAATAGACAGAAACACAATCCAGACAGATGCCAGGTGTCTGATCCAAAGCCAGATGGAGTCAATAGAATGACTCCCAGTGAGTTCAATGGGCTTGGATCAGACCCCGGAGAAAGACTTATTATACAAGGTTTATTCTGCATACAGATACCGAGCTACTTTTAGTACTGAAAAATCCTTGGAAATCAGCAGATTCATCCACTTTTGCCTTCCTGTGAAATCAAACTTCTTCCAAACATACTGTGTCCTATTTATTCTGATTGTCAGATATGGCTGACATCCAGCAAAGGAAAGTTACCTGCCTGTGACAGCACAGACAGACATGTATGCATTTCAAAATCTCTAAAGAGTTCAGAGACAAAAACCTCCAAACTGCCGATGTTTTCTTGGCCTTTTTGTAATTGGTGCTAGCCAAAATGCTGGCTTCCTCAGAAGAGGGAAAGCCAGATCAATTTCTGAAAGGATGAAGGAAAACTGAAGGAAAAGGATTAGAAAGATCCTGCCACGGAGAAGAATAAGATCAGTGCTGAACAGTCAGTGGAATGCAAGGTGAAGCTGAGAGAGTCAGACAGAACAAAACACAGGAGAAAATGCATGCTTAGAAGGCACTGGTGAAGATTAGGTATTTCTCTAAATTGAGAGCTGCATTCACCACCAGCATCAACTGCTGACAAAACAGTGACTATCCTTGATGCTCATCTAACTGGAAGTAGAGTCTTAGCCCACTGTTCCAAACCTGAGGCCTCATATCCCAGTGCAGAACAACCTGCTAGTACACCTGCAGTTATGTGTACCAGTTTATGGCTTACTGCAGAGTCTGGTACAAACTTCTGATTCTTCGAGCTGTTGCTTGTGGTTGTTTTCTCACTACCAGTCTTACCCAAGGCAGACTCCTGGCTGAACTCAGGATAGCCTTTACTCATTTGGCTCTGTCTGCTGCCGGAAGGCTTCAGGCTGCTCAGATCCTGGAACAAAGCTGCTGGCTTAAGATTTCTGCTTTAGGAGCAACCTGGTTCTCACTACAGGCAGACACCTGAAGTGGAGAATAACAGGCTGGTGCCATGGACTGTACTTGTCCCAGCTAATGAAGAGGCACCAGGTCCTTCAGAAGGCTGAATAGCAATCCAGATGCAGTGGCTGTTCTCTTGGCACTACAAAGTGTCCCAGGCAATGGATAGTTCCTGCTTATGCAGTGACAACAAACAACAGATAAGTGGAAGAGAATTATCTAAGGTGAGCTATATATGTGATTCCTAACTGGTCTAAGAAAATGCTTTATCTGTGGAAGGACAGACAAATGTACCCATGTTCTATGCCAGTAAAGAGCTGTTGTTGCCGAAACCAATTCCCTAGTCTTCCCACTGTTGGCTGAAAAATCCAGAAAGACAGATCCTGCACCTACATCTGAAAAGAAGGACTGGTATTTGGTGCCTTTTTCCCCCCCTTCAGCTCAACTGATAAAATTACCAGCACTGCGAGCAAAGCAGGGTGGATTATCCTGACTACTCCATTATGGGAAGTCCACCTACAAATCAAGAACTAGATTTAAGAGGTACAGGAGCTTCTTTCCCAGAAAAGACTTTTGGGATAGCAAGTTTATCCATCTGAAAATGTCACCTTAACTCCATAGTTACGTTTAATGCACACTGCATCAAAATACACAAGCAGCAGTCCTCTATGCAGCACTCTGATGTCAAAGCCTAGAATTTCTTTACAACCTTTGTATCAAAATAATGTCAAAAGTTAATAACGTGCTAAGATAAATGGGAATACCCTGTGGCTCTCCAGGTCTTGTTTCAGGTTACTGCAGGTCAAAACAGCGCCTCATCTTCTCATGTTTGAATCTGGACTTTCACAGCGATAACTTGTACTTTAGCACAAGATTCTGTTGGTATGTATTTAACTGTACTGCATCAGTAACAGCAGGTCTGGTCTGTTTGTCATTGTACTGGCATAGACTGCTCCCCTGCCATTCTCTCACTGGTGGTGGATCCTGCTGTAGCCACAAAACTGACAACAGATCCAGATAAAAAGTGATAGATTTACTCTATGACTATTCATTTCTTAATCCATAGTGGATGAGCACGAGGCACCTGCAGCTCGGTACTAATGACCAAGTGAGGAAGTACAAAGGTTACTGCCTAATCAATTTTTCCTCATGTCATCTGGAATAGCATCCTACAAGGCTTAACTGCGCAAACTTGGTTGCCCTGAATTACAACATCCGAAGACAAACATCTCTTCTGTCTAAAAGGAATGGAGAGATGGATGACAGAGAAACGGAAGGAAAAGTCTGAGTGCTTTATCGACCCAACTGACATCCTAGGAATGGTAAGCAATAAAAATTTATTGAGAAATAGAAAAGTTCTTACTTACCCTTATTACTGCCCCCCCCCGCTGTTAATGCCACAGAAAAATGCAGAATTCCCTTAACCCACATATTTAAAAATCTTGCAATTTTATTTGCATATAAAGGCCGCTAGATATAATGTCACAATAAATTTAAAGAAACAACTGCTTTTCTAAATTCCATTAACAAGGTAACATAAAACGGAACAAAGCTCAATAGCATTTACAGTGGTAGAACAGAAATACCTATCTGCAACAATATTTTGTGCTAGCGAGATTGCATTTACACACAGTGCAAAATAAGAAAAAGGAAATAAAAAGACAAGAAGAATATTTAAATATAAAGGACAACTAAGCCTTATTTTAGTTAGGCTTGATTGTATCCATTTGACTTCTATACATGCCTGAACTACGACAACGATTTAACTCGGCCTCTTGAAGGCCTTGAGCACTTGGAAAATGTGTCACATCCTTCATAATTTAGATGTGCTGTACAGCATAATTTTGTAGATGCTATACTGGCAATATTAAATCCTAGCTTAGTTATAATGCACAAAAAATACATATATATATAAATTCATATTTAAAAGGAGTCCGCATTTACATCATTTTTTTTTTTACTGCATGAAATACCTGCTCTTTGCAGCTTTCACCCCCAGTCTTTTAAAGCTAAAATAATTTAAAAACAAACAATAAAAGGCAGATATCACATACAGGCTGTGGCTATCTATGTCAGTCTTTTAACGTGTAAAGCAGGTAGAAGCAAACAACTGAGAAGTCTATTCACCCCTTGCTGCATTCTACTGTTAACAGAAACAAGTTTCAGCACATGTACACGTATCAAGAGGTAAATGGGCCCCAAAATACTGTTTGTGCCACTAAAAAGATTTATATAAATGGAGATGAAAAGCTAACATTTAGACCTAGGGGAAAAAGAAGACACTTAAAAAAACCCCGACAATAACATAAGTTGTGCAAATTTGGGTGTTTTTAAATGCTGCCTATTTTTTAGCTTATAATATAATATTAAAATAAGGTCTCTCACTTCTTAAAAGAAAGCTTGGCTGTCCTTTTGAGAACACTATAACAATTTACAATGGCAAATTTAGTGGAAGTAAAAAGAACAAACTTGATTTGACAAATTCACAATGCCTCATCAATTCAAAATGAACGCTGCATTTCCAAAAAGCACAACCTCGAACTTTTCTTGTGTTGGTTTTCTTTTTTGTACCAGCAATTTACAAAAAACAGAGATAAAACCGAAACCCCCAAACCCACCCCAAACCAAAACCCCCACCGTCCCCAAATTCTCCTCCCCCAATTTTGAAATAAGCATGTAACAGAATGTAAGTTTTATAATTAGAAAATGGCAGTTTATAGACCTTCCCAGTTCCAAATGTGCAGTAGTGCTTCATGATCCTTGAGGGGTTGGAAGGTCAAATATAATTGGGGGGTTGGTTGGTTGAAAGCTGACTGTACACGTTGAAGCATTGATGTACGTTGTGTAACCGTCTGTCATAATGCCATAACCTGTAGGGAGAACGTGTCACACTTACTGTAATATAAACAAGTGATACTGCCCGTGGGCAGCTGCACTGAGAGCTTGTTGTGGGATCAATGCTCTGGAATAAAATTAAATTAATCCCCTCAAAATGAAAGCTGCCACAAAGGCTTGAGTCACAAAAAATAAAAGCCACAATGTACTGTTTTTGAAATAAGAGCTGCTGCTTTTGGTTTATGTACAAACTTCTTTCCCCGGTGGAAAATCCTCTGTTGCAACTGGATCAGAAACAAAGACAAAACCACACATGTATTTTTTCTAACTACCTAATTAGTGAGCTGGAGTCTGTATGCCTGCAATGCATGTATAAGAAAAAGACCCATCAGGAACAAAAGCTTTAGGAAATCTGGTTTTGCCTACAAAAACCCCTCTCTGTGCAATGAACCCCATGCCAGTCCTTCTCATCCAGCTCCTCATCGCAGGACTGTCAAGCTGGTGATCATGTTGGCTTGTGAAATCTCAGAAATTCATTAGCAGGTTAAAAATATACACATATACATATTTACTTTACATATACTACACATATATATATGGTTCTTTATACACACACACGTATATATATGTTATCTATCAGTGAAATTCATGACTAAGGAATCTGCTGCTATAAATACAACAGAGCACGAGAGGTCAATGGATGACCCCTAGTTTGAGCAGAAAATTGAGGTGAAGGTTAAACAGATGACTGCTTTTTACTAGGAAGGGATCTTGGTAATTCATTCCCCACCCTCCCAAAAAAAGCAAGAAGTCACTATTAATCACAAGTTTTCCAGCATACCAAGGACTTGACTCCTCAGTAACACCATGGCATCAGTCTGAGGAGGGCAAAGATTGCTCTCAACCTTCTGAATATCTGGCCAGCAATGCCCTTGTTGCGTGTGTCTGAGGAACCAGCAGCAATGCTGGCTCTCTGCTGGCCTCTATCTTGTCTCCCACTTGCTGCACAGGAATAGGATATAACAGAGGGTTGTGGAGTCCACTAATTTTGGGCAAGTAGAGAAAACTATATAGTGAGCCACAAACTGAGTTACACCTGAGCCTTAATTCAGCAAATGTGATGTGAGAAAACAACAGAAGTACAAAGATACTGAGATGGCAGAAGCAATTCTCTTACAGTGATTCTTTCGTGGATAAGGAAACAGAGACTCCCATTCCACCAGTGTAAAAGGTGAGCAGAGCTTTGCCATTATTTTCAACTGACATCCACAAAAAGCCAACAAAGATAGGAAAAAAATCTAGGAAGAATTTGGCATCAAATGTACTTAAAAATATAAATAAATGTAAATAATAAAACCAGCTTTATGTAGGAAGAGAACTTCCCATCACAAACCCATGGGGGAAAATGTTTTTCCTTTAAACCATAATGATACAGTACAGATCACTGCTGCCTGAAAGCTAAGATAAATGCAGCTACCCACGGTGTCTATCAGAAAGAGTAATCACTGCAGAATTTCTGCACTATCTGCCTGTATTACTTTATTTATCTAGACTGGCAATTTTGATTTAGATCATCTCATGGTGGGAAAAATCTTGCTCATGGTTGTTCCTGTTTATCAACCAAGAAAAAAGCCTGCATCACCAAAATGTGCGGAGAGCCTCTTGTTGACCTAATGGAACGTGGTGCATGTTCGTCTCAGCTGGAGTTGGAGGAGAATTAACTGCACTGTAAGATAATGCTTTTTATCACTTGGCTTTGTCTTTCTGTACTGAAACAAGTCATTCTTACGTCTTCTGTGTAAGCACCAAGTGGGATTTTAACTTTTATGTTAGCATTCTCGTAAGAATTTATATGAATGTTCACTTTGAGTATGCACTGCCACCTTTATTATGAGATTTAAATTACAGTGCTCCTGGTTCCTCGGTGCTTCCTCATGATAATGATCTTGTACATTAGAATACCTTATTCACCCATTACTTAACACTATTACAACTACAAGTTTCATTGTCCAATTTGCCTATGAAGGCTGTAGACAACTTGCATGTTTTAGCTGCAAGTCTTGCTGTATCCGTTTATTCTGATATGCAAGGAATAATATTTATACAAAATATCTGGTCTTTTTCTGGGTGTATTAAAAGACTGCTACTCATGCCACTATACTTAAGGTCATTACAAACTCCGTATTTACATATACCAGTTATGAAATTCATTGTATCAAGTCACACAGGCTTCAGGAAAACCAATACCATTAGTTGAGAAACTGTCCTTTTTTATTTTTCTTTTAAGTCCTCCAAATATTTAAGCCTATGGAGAACCTAGCCAGAGTCAATGGAGAAACCTCCAGGGGGGACAATATAAAGTATTTAATGTGTAATTTTGAATTCTAGGGTCACAAAGTCTTACATGCTCTCCCAGGCAGAATTGCTAGCATTTGTCTCTCAGCCACATGAAAGCTACAAAACTGTATTAAATATTTAAGTATCTCCTAACTGTATTTAATATCTTAGTCTCTTCCACTGCCACAAACCGAGCTCATTGTTTTGAAGCTTCACACTCTGCCCGATCTGGTACTGAGAGTGGGGAAATACCTCTTCTAAAATGAGACTGTCAGAAGGTAACTTACACAGTACAAACTGTATTACAGGATGCTTTTAGAGATGTATGCAAAGCGAGTTCTGGCAATGTCCCCTCCTGATGTCTGACTCAAGACGACCTCCTTTTTTGCTTTTCCTTATACATAGAAGGAGGTGAGCTGAGACACTAAGTTGTTTCAATTTTCTTTTTTTAACCTAGCACCTTTCTTGGCTCCTGTGCTTGGAATAATGGAGATAATTTTCATTTTGGCTTGCAAGAGTGGGGAATTTCATCGGTTTCTCTAACCAAGTTTGTCAAAATCTGAATTGAATTCAAATAACCTGTAGAGAACAACCTTTGCACAGTAAAAGATGCAGGTGGGTAAATGTAGCACAAGTTCCTGAAACAGCCTGCTTTCATTCTGGCATAAATTTACAAAGTGCTGTGCTTGCTATCATGTCCCTCTAATCCCTCCCTACTTTAGCCCAGTATGCCATTATCATAGAATAACAGAACCATAGAATAGTTAGGGTTGGAAAGAACCTTAAAATCACCTAGTTCCATCCCACCTGCCATGAGCAGGGATGCCTCACACTAAACCATGTCACCCAAAGCTCCGTCCTATGCAGTACACCATCAAAATGTGCTGCTTTGAACTCAGCCTGAAATGGAAGAGGGGAGTAGAGCTGCTCCTTACCTTCATGAATCCCACCAAAGACATGGAGTTTGGGCCTCACTCGCCTCTGCACCGTGTTCAGCAGCTCCACACAACCCACTCTCTGCAGCTCCTTTGGAACCCAGTCTCGAAAACCTGATGGCAAATGCAATCAATACTATTAATTTTATCTATTCAGGTGAGGTTTCATGTAGTCTTTCAGGAAGTCGTAATTCACAGAAGGTTTATTACATTATCTGTAGTCATAACCTCTCCATTAAAGCACACAATGGCTTTTAAGAAATGTTTCACTGTCACTTTGTCTTCCTTAAGATTTCCTCTCTCCACCTGCATTAATATTTTTCTGGATGTGAGATTTTTTTTAAACTATGGGTTTAAACTCATCTTTCACCTTGAAACCCTGGGACATTTATTCCCGGCACTGCTAGAGATTTTTCTTCCCTTTCCCCTTACGGCAGACAGCTTTTCAAGCCAGCTACATGGTTACTCCAGAAATGAAACACCTCAGGAAGATCTACATCCCCATACCTCTGACACACCAAAGATTTCAAATACACTCTCCCACAACTTCCAGAGGACCCTAGTCTGCAAGTTGTTAGGTTACTTCTGAGCCCCAGTCACCAACAAGGAGCAATGTAGGGAAATAGCTTCCAACAAGCTAATAAGTGGCTATGTTGCCCCTTAGTCCTATTGGTAATAAAGAAAAATGCACAAAACTGGACATCAGTTATTACAGAAGTCTGCTGCCTGGACTAGCACTGGTAAGGATCAACAGGGCAAGATGAATGAGGAGGAGTAGAACGGGAAATCAGGCGCCACATCCAACTACAGCACCATTCCACTGACTTTAGTGTAATTACACCCTGTGCCAATTTTAAACCAGGTAGTAAAAACATGTTGCGGCATCAACTTGACTGAATTCTGGAATGAGCAAAAAGTCCACTTACAGCTCTACCTCCCTTAATATTTATATTTAAATACAAATAATAAACATTTCAGTTGGTTTTGCAATAACTGAGCTTCTGCCTTTTATAAGTATGGCTTATCAGGATAAGAAACGTTAGTAAAGCTTCATGAGTGCTATTTTAAATGGGTTGCTCATCTATCTGCTCTGAATTGGTTTCATACAGAAATGCTGTGATGCTGCAGACACTAATGAGTGCTTTAATTGAATAAGTGTACTTAAATTTTGGGTTTGATGGAGATTATGAACTTCAATTTGAAAAGGTTGGGCACTGTACTTTACCTACAGACGCAGATTAGGCATTAGTACAGTGCCTAAAAGGATGGGGTCAAGGTCTCAGCCAGCATAATATTGGCAAGATATCATTATTAAATAAAATGTCAAACTAATGTGCATGGAGTCAGATTTTTTGATCTTCCCTAGCTTGAGTTTAACAAAAAAGTTAGTTTTTATTAAGAAAACACCTGGAAGCTCAACAGATCTGCTGAGCCTTATGAATACTTTACTCTTCCACAAGAAAGGCTTTTTAATTCAGAGTTTTGAGGCAGGAGTGATTGCAGTACAGCTTACAGCATTACTGATTTTGCTTATTTTGAAAGTAAAACTCTTATTCAAAGAAATCACACCCAGCCTTTGTTTCACTTACCAAGGGGAGGTCCATGTGTCATTAGTAGATCAATTCCCTCAGGAATAAGGTTCCACTTGTCTAGCAAAGACTGACCTCTGGGTAGGTTAAAGCCCCATCCATTAAACCATGGTGTCCTTTGGGGGAAAACAAAATGAACTGCATCAGCATAAAGTCAAAAATTCTTTCCTTCTCCCATTTTTCTGCATTAAAACAATTCAGAGACTACTTGCAGACAGCCTTTTCAGAGGGAATGCCTTTAATACAAACTGGTTCAAATACATATGCACACTAATCTGTATGTTTGAATTTAGATTGATATTCTACACTCTTTTTACATGCCAGGAGTATTCAGCCCTGGGTATGTTTACTCACTAGGTAGAAAGGAAAAAATAGTTAAAATAACAGTATAAATCTAAAGCCTTTCTTCAAAGCTTAGGGCTGTTCATATGAAAGAATTCTTTCCTTACGTTACACCTACCAAGAAACAAAAAAGCAGCAAAACCTTCAGTTTTTGGAGACAAGACTCAGTTTCTCACTTCACAGAGTTGGGCAGCATTTCCACAGGAAGCCTGTATGATGCAGTGGGTACAAGCCCCATTTGTACCACGGTGTTCCACTAAACTAAAACTTGCTCCTTTTAGCATTTTTTATGTTAGAACACTATCATGTAACTTGGCTTTGCACTCCTGTGCCTCCTAGAGGTCTTCAACCACACCATGTTTAGCCTCATAACAACCTTTTTAAGAGATCCCATCATTTAAAATGAATTTAGTATTTCTGAAGGAAAACTGAGATCATCAGCCTCCTCCACTACAGCACAGCATTGTCCCGAGATGTATGACAGAATGCCAGACTGGTTTGGGTTGGAAGGGACCTTAAAGCTCATCTAGTTCCAAACCCCCAGCCATGGGCAGGGACACCTTCCACTAGATCATATGATTTAGCTATCACCTAATATCCATCAACCTAACCGTGTAGTGATGACAAGCAAACCTGCTACGAGTACCTTTTCAAGGTGTAACAGCCAAATTGAATAATTTTGATGCAGCTGTGTTATAATAACGCCTTTCCCCTTTCTTCAGAACAGAGCAACTGTTTTGAAGAGACACTGTAATATTTATATCCCTTACTAACAACTTTCTATAGACTATTAGTATTGTACTAATTTCAAGAGCTTTTATCCATGACTGTGTTTGCCTTGAGCTCAAGCAACAGATTTAAACCTCATTTTATAGGCAGAACACTCCTGTCCCAGCTCTAGTCATCTGCAGACAACAAAATTTGCAGGGAAAACACAACCAGAAACCAACCTTAAAAAAAAAAACCCATACCTGATAAGAAGAGAGTCTTACATCATTTCATTACACATAATCTGCCTTCAGTACCCTCTTAATGATGCAGTTTTTTCCAGCCTCAAATATGCATTTAAATGGGGAATCCCTGCTGAGATTACACCTCTAATTTTGGGGGTTTTTTTGTAATTAAAATATTTTGTTTTCCAGAGGCAATAATTTGACCAATGAAGATTATACCCAGTTATATGCACAGTCTGAACCCCTGACTATCAGCAGGATGGGAAAACAGCAGGTCCTCCTGATATGTGAGCAGGAAGGACACAACTAATAGACATATGCCATATAGTCCTACTGAACTAATAACTACACCCACACAGGAACTTGTTTAAGCTAGCAGACTCCCTGGATGCTGGACAAATGCAAAGAAAAGATGGGAAAAATTAGATGTTAGTTAAACATTTCATATGTGCTATGAATTCCTCATGTGGATAGCAATGAAACTTCACCTCCTCACTTCACCTATAAAAGCTCCTATGTTGTAAATAAGGCCAGTGTACCTCACAAGAGGTTTGCACGCAACTTAATTGAAACTGAAGGATGTGTCTTATCTTTAACTAAATCACAAGTGTTTCTGCTTTTCTAAGATTGACCTTTCTGAACATGCATCTGAAAGTCTTTTCCTGTAATGTTCCTAGGTTTTACCGTATTGAGATTATTATAACCTTCAGGGCTGCAGTTTAAAGTTAAAATATGGTTTGGCTAAACTTTCAGCTGCTTAAAACAAACAAACACACAGCACATAGGCTGAACTTTCCACTGTCAATTAATGATTCTTTCCCCACTTGCATTTCTCCTGCAGATAATACTGTACTCACCACACCATAGTTAAACCTGAAACATGAAACCACACCTGTGATCTCGCTGGAGCTCTTTGGAGACCACAACCACAGAAAAGCCTGGGTTTGCCTGCAGGTTTTTCAGTTTATTTTCTCCTGAAGCACTGGCAGAGGAGGAGGAGGGGAACCTGAGCTCCAGTATTCATTCACCAGCCTCTGTAATTAGCTGTGACTAACAGGCACCACATGGGAATCCACTTGTAAGAAAACTTTCAAGAAACCTTTCCCATTATGCAGCATGTGCACAGGAAAAGATGATCGAGTACTTCTTTAATATACTAAACATTTTCATACAAAATCAGTAAATTAAGGAGAAGAACAGGCATGACTGGAAGAACACCTCAATTACAGAGTAGATTTCAGACACTGAACACATGACTCCGCATTGCACAAGCCAGAAAACCAAAAGGACAGAACATTAACAAGATGAAGAACACCTTTACAGCACGGATTCCTGTTTAGATGAGATAACAAAGAAGGTCACCCGATGTTTGCACCATGCCATATTGCAGTGCAGATGAAACGGAGCTGATGTACTGTGAATCCCATGAGCGCACAACGGAATAGCTGTTCACCAACTCCAAATGTGGACAGCAAAGACAAAGCCTGCACTGTAAGCAGGCAGCATCCTATCAAGGGGTATGAGGCGTATTTCACTCGTGTTAGTGCCCCTTTTTTTGTGCAAGTAGGAGTTAGAGTCACTCTCAATGTCTAAATGAATTAGGGAGGGAAGAAATGTGCGTGTACTTCTGAGCCTTCCGCAATATATTCTCATGCTGCTTACTTACTTAGAGAAACTCCTTCCTACCTAGGAAGAAATATCTATAATGAACATTGGCTGCACCCACCCGTGGTAAACTGCAATCCCGTGCAAGTAATTGGTAAAGGCTACTTAGTCATTAGCAACCATATTTATTCTTCTTTCCTATGAAGCTCTCAGGAAGACTTCAGTTAACACCTAAACCCATTCATTTTTTACATGAACACTTCATTTTTAAGTAGCTGGTAAGAAAAGAAAGCTATCAGCAGATGAGTAATGCCACAAGGGAGATGTAAAAATCACAGGGATTAGTAATACGAGATTACATATGATTTTGTCATTGTGCGTTTGATGGACCAGAACACATCCTCATACCTGATGCTCAGCACGACGTCACAACATCCATCATGTGCTATCAAACCCTCACAATAACACTTGATCCACAGCTCACCTGACAGCTCAGCCCCCCCCCACTGTAAAGCTTCCTTATCACTTAGGGATAGTAGTTATGCTGGCACCAGATGTGACACAGGGAATATCCTTATGAAAGGCAGACACCTGGCCAATCCTTATTCTCGTCTGTTCTTCATTTCTAGGCAGGAATTCCCACAGATCCCCCTCCACCTGGTGTTTTGGAAGGCACATTTTCTGCAATTAAAAGAATGCTTCTGCCGTAAACTGTGTGTTACCTTCACACCTTGTGCTGCAAGAGACATAGACATCACTTGACAGAATACCAAGAAGGAGGGGATCTCCAGCTTCACGACAAAACTCACTTTCCTTTTGCAGGTGCTTTGGGAGAACACACAAATCCATCTGCTTTTAGCAGCAGACAGATGCCTGTTCAGCGGGTGATCAGATTTCTCCCAGGTAACTCTGTATGGGCTTACTATTTTATTATTACATTAAGGCGGGAAAAAAGAGCATTATTCAATGACACAAAATCACTACCACTCCTTGCTGTGTGCACATCAGAAGCAACACCAACACATGGGCAAACAGGAGATACAAAGCCCTGGCAAAGTTCAGCTGGGTAATACAGAAATTACAGCTCCTTCTGAACCTTAACATTTTTAAAGTATGGCACCTCCTACTACCTACTTCCATCTCTGCTCTGGCTCATGAATTTAATTACCTGATCCTCAGAGTTCAGCAACTCAAAAGGTAAATGTACAATGAGACCTCTTAGGTTTAGGTTTTCCTTTTACCTCCATTTACTTCAATAGTTGCTTCTAAACAGGATTAGAAGAAATAAATTATCTCACAGGTTTTTAATCTCATGCATTCATTTGTTTTTAAGGCTACCCAGTCTTTTAGGAAAGCTTTACTTTTATCCTTAATCCAATGAGTACAGTGGGCAGGAAGCAAAAACCTGTCTGTCTCCTTCCGAGGGAGGGAGTGTCTCAAAAGCATCACAGCAGGAAGCACTTCTACACAACTAATAACAATAACGAAATGCTCTTTATTTTCCTCAGCATTCAAACTGAACACACAGACCTGGCTCAGGAGGGAAACAGTTCCATTACCAGAACAAAAAGTGGGGGGCTCCTAGACTTGCTTGGTCACAGGATGAGCTCACAAACATATCCCCAAAGTATTTGCTCCAGTTCCAGAGGAAAGCTGCAGCGGGACTAGCAGAGAACAAACCACAAAGGGAGGGGGGGAAACAAAGAAGTGACCTTTGTGCCCAGAAAAGCAAAGCCTTTCAATCCTCCTCTCTCTGCCCGATGCCGGTGTTTGCCCGGGCAGAGCAGCACACGCGTGCCTGTCACTGTGCAGTCAATGGACAGAGTGTGCCTCCTGGGAATACACAACAAGGGGCTGCGGCATGGGGCCAGTGAGAAGGGGAAGGAGGAGAGCGTGTGTAAGCCTGGAAACAAAAGGCTGAATAGGGCAAGTGTACCACGTACCACGAAGAACATTTTAGAAGGGAAGAGCTCCTATAAAGGCTTTGAAACTTGGCTTCAGTGCTACAAAAGAGATTTTTTTGTTGGTATTTTTTTAAGCTCTTTCTTATAGTAAACATTCAAATGCTCTTTCATAATATAACAATCAGGAAGTTTTAAAGGCTAAGTGATGTCCTAACTGCTCATTATATATCGTGCTGTGATATCAGTAACAGGCAGAGAGAGTCTGGTGACTTGAGCTGTCTTTCATTCCCACTAGCATTTACCCGCTGTGCCTCAGTGTCCCATTTAGAAAGTGAGGACAATAACACACAGCCGAAAGAAGCATCACTGGGTCTGGTTCCTTGGGATTTTGCTTACCCTGCATCTTTAAACAGCTGAAGCTCTCACAGAAGTGGGTTACCAGTACTGTCATTATTCTAGCAGTGTTACTGCATATATGTCCTTATGACTGACCTGCAAAGAAGTCAGCAAGTCTCTAAAACATATTTCTGCTACTTTTACAATGTCAACAAAACCTGAAGACTCAGCAGCTGCTAGATTTGGTTTGGTTTTGGTGTTTTGTTGGTTTTATTTTGCTTTCTTTTTTTGGGGGGGTTGGGGGAGTGTTGGGGTTTTATTGGGTTATTTTCCCCCCTCCCCCAGGTTTTCTCCCCCTCTTTCAACTTACATACTACAACCTCTAAACACTTGCTGGCTATCTAAATGAAAGAACTTTGTTGAGAAACACAATTCCCTCCCATCCACGGTGTTTGGAGGCAGAGCCCACACCATGTGTTTTCACTATGAAGCAGTCCTCCACGATGAAAACCTGCAGCAACCACCTTGCCAGTGCGACTCACGTGTGAGCTGGTATGCTCCTTGCCCCAGGCTGTTCTCGATTTCTACCTCAGACTGTACAAACTCATCAGTGGAGGTTGTATTTAAGCTCCTGTCAGATAGACATCCATGCTTGGATCCGTGAGAGGTACAAAAGAAAAAGCTGCCATTCAGCACGTTCCATGGATATGCTGATCTGGACCAGATGGTCACCTAAACCAGGGAGAGATACGGAGGTACGCAGAGCTTTAGCCAACCATATGGCTAGAAAATGGTATGTGGTAAGAATTGCCTCCTCCACCTTGAAGTTCTCTCAGTCTCTGCACATCTCTGCTTTGCTGCCTCCAGGCTGCCCCAGCTGTTATTGACATGTTATTGAGCTCTAGCCTAAAGCCTACTACTCACTACCCTGACAGATACCTTTCAGTACCTGGTTTCTCTGGTGGCCTGTACCAACCTGGCATCTTCTATCCTGTGCCTTGAAGGCTTAGTGATGCATTTTGGCAGAGGAATGCCCATTCAGTTCACATGTTTTGTGTTAACAATAGTACCAGAACACCAAAGACAGTATTTAAGGCCACTAATCTTCTTTGTTTTGTTTTGTTTTAAGAAAACAGAAGAAGTTGAGTGAAGAAACACAAAAAAAATACATCAGGGATAAAGAAACATGCATGCAAAGGAGCAGACAGGCAGAAGATTATAAAATGCTGGTAACGTCATGGAGGATAAAAGACACGGAGGACAGCAGNTTTAAGGCCACTAATCTTCTTTGTTTCGTTTTGTTTTAAGAAAACAGAAGAAGTTGAGTGAAGAAACACAAAAAAATACATCAGGGATAAAGAAACATGCACGCAAAGGAGCAGACAGGCAGAAGATTATAAAATGCTGGTAACGTCATGGAGGATAAAAGACACAGAGGACAGCAGGATGCAGAGCATAGATAGGGCTCCCTGAGAACACGGGTTAAGAATACTCAGTGAAGCATAGGAGAGGACAGTACCATGAAGCTACTGGATGTTGGGAAGGAAAGGAAGGAAGTCAAAGTTCTCAAGTTTATGACTGGCAACCTTTGCTTGAGTATCTGAATTGCTCATCAAACAGAAAATTTCCTCTAAACCTTCTGAGGTTTTCCAATCCCTACCTATATTGCAATTATTTTATTTAGGACTTTACTTAATGAGATCTGGGAGATATTTTAATATCAAAAAAATATGAAAATAATTCAAACATGACTCAAGGGCTAATTTCATTCTACTTTTATAAAAGAAGAGAATTACAAAAGCCTACTACTAGAACCAAGTATCAGCCCTTGTATATTTCTGTGCTGTGTATAGCTAAGGATGGTTTGAAGGACAGACCTGGTCTAAGCCAGCACCAGCTTCAGCAGGGTCCATACTCTACTCGGCTCTTGTGAGACCTCACCTGGAGTATTGTGTGCAGTTCTGGTGTCCTCAACATA
>NDXB01022615.1:6080-36037 GCA_002631895.1 Agapornis roseicollis
TTAAGTTTGATTCCCCCTTGTCCTGTCACTACAGTCCCTAATGAAGAGTCCCTCCCCAGCATCCCTATAGGCCCCCTTCAGATACTGGAAGGCTGCTATGAGGTCTCCATGCAGCCTTCTCTTCTCCAGGTTGAACTCTCACGGCTAAGCTTTCTCTGGTGCCTCACACCAGGAGCACTGAATGGAGCCTGTCCTGCTATTAATTTAGAACAGCAGCCCCAAACCACTGTTGCTGTCTTTCGGACAGTCTCCTTATCCTGGGAGAAAGGCGCTGATAAAAGCTATATTAAAGCAGACTGTCATCAAACAGAACTAACTTGCCATTGTAAGTCAAAGCCACTGATTTACTTGTGATGGTTTATGAAGGAGCACCAGCTGCCCCAGGGATGACCTCAATAAGGAGTGTCTGTAATAACACTTGGGGCACAGTTAGTCCCCTTCAGGAAAGGATGCCTAAACACATGCTCTGTGCCTCACATGGGGGAAACCAAGGTGGTATTGCCCTAAGGCACCCCATCAGTTAGGTAGCAGGGTTGACTCTCCAAACTACTGTTCCTTTGCTATGGCTGCTGCCTTTTGAACACCTTAAGAAGTAGCCTTGCAATGCTCACTGCAGTGTTGAGTATGTGTAAATTAAGCAACAGATCTCATAGTTTAAGTAACACTGCATGCTCCCAGTGTTAAACTGGGACAGAGCTTTACTTGTGCTTTACCACAGATAAGCAAAGCGCTCAGCTCTGTGCAAGACAGTTTGCTTGTGTGAGAATGGTTCTTACATGACCTCCCTTCTGGGTGTACCAGGGGAAGGAGGGGCTCCCGCTTTGACTAAACTAAGTCCCAGCTCTACTCATCTTCAGAGTGCCCCTGGGGACTGCAGCTGGTCAGGGCTCCTGGAAATCCGCTTTGCATCTCTCTTTGCACCTGACAGTTAGAGCCTATGCTCCAGATGTGACCCTTATGTAGGTGATAGAAGAAAGTCTCCTTTGTAAATCTAATGGCATCCATTATCCAGCCTGTATATTTCCAGAGCTCAGCAATGGATCTTTGTGCATTGAGAAACAAAGAGCTATGCTTTCCTCCTATAGATGTTATTTTCTTTCTTTATTTTATTTTATTTTGGTACCTTTTTATCCGTGACTATTTTATATCAAGGGCTACTCATCATCAAATGAATCCTCACAGGAGATGGGGAAATGTCTTGGCATCTACGGTTTAATAATGGGTTAGACAGCCTTTTTATGTGGAGTTATCCGACACGAATCCAGCCCGCCACAGCAGGCACTGCAAACTCCTATCGTGTGCTGACTGGCTGTCAGCCAGTAGGAAATGAACTTAGTCCCAGACCAGTCCCTACACAATCAGTGAGCATTGGAAATACCACCACTGCTGGAAACTGTCTCCCTCTTTCACTGGCAAACCTGGCAGAGAGGCTGGAAAGTGAACAAGCCGCTCTCTCATCTCTGAGGAGAAAATCACAGACATATTAGCATCAGGAGCTGTCAGAGAAAAGCTTATTCAAGCATTGCTGGTACTCAACCTGCTCTGCATTGACGCTTGTTGCTGTTAATGTGAAACTTGCACCAGTCTCATATTTAACAGAAACATAAAGAGAATCTCAGGAAGAAAGAGGAAAATTGCAGGTGGTGTCTTCATTGGAAAGACACTAAATGAGTAGTCTGGGCAGAATTATAGCAGGCGAATGAAGCTTGAATATGTCCCAAATGCAACAGTTTGGCCTTTGGATGCTGTGCCAGGGAGAGGCAGAACTGCTCAGATGTCCCAGCCAGGCCTGATTGGGAATTTTTCAGCTGCATTGTTTTTACCCACAAAACCACCAGCTTGCCAATATCCCAAACTCCTCAGCAGTTCCGACTGGAATTCAGTTGGGAAGGGTTGTTCCAGATTAATGAACAAACTCCTACCCAGTGTGATTTTTCTGTGTTGCCCTAAATGGAGGCCATTGGCCAAATGCCTTCTGGTGCTAGACACAACTTCACATCAAAGAAATGCACACAAGGAGCTGCAGTGGAATAGGAGAAAAGAGCCAGATGAGAGCGCTGACACGGTGCCACCCCCCTGGCACAAAGACACTTTGCCTCTCTCTTCACACTTGTTGCAATGGCCCTAAGAAATACAAGCTCATCTTTCATCTCCACTTTCTCACCACTTCCCAGCCTGTAGGAACAGGTACAGAAGATCCCTCCAAAGTTTCTTTCAGCATTGTTTTAACTTTTGGGTTGGAAACTTCAAAACAAGGCAGAACAAAACATTTCCGTGCAAGCACAGAGCACGTATGCAAGTGTGCTCATGACTGTGCAGAAGTGCTTGTGTACCGCATACCACTGAGATCCTGCTCTGGACTCCATGAGCAGAGGATGTTTTCACCTGTGTTTTGGGTTTGGTACCTGCTCAAGGCTTCTTTTTTGTTCCCCAAAAGAATTTCTTTGACAACTGGAAATGACAGAAAGGGGATGGATGGATGGATGGATGGATGGTTGGATGGATGGATGAATGGATGGATGGATTTGGCACCAGTTTGAGATTGCATTTATGTGGCATAATGCTTCAGAGCACTGGTAAGCATCTCTGCATCAACCCTGCGACTGATAGAGCTGAGGCACAAGTCTTTTCCACAGCCATCAGGAGGTAGTGCAGAACCAGGACCAGGATTCAGATTTCCTGGTACCTCATTCCCTGTGCTAACTGTTCAAATGCTGCTTCCTCACTGTGCTTCCAGCCTGCTTTCATTGCCACTTTCACATCCTTGATCTGAGCTCTCCCTTTAGCTATACCTTTCAAGTCATAGAAGCTGTAATGAATATGTATCAACATTTCAAAGCCATAGATCCTGTGGTGGAGAAACAGAAAGGGGATGGGGGAGACAGACACACATACAATCTAATTCATTTTTAAACGTCTGTAATTCATCCAAGAGCATTATCAATAATTACTAGAAGAAAGCGATAACTCACATCAGGAAAAATCAGTGCTTTGGCAAAAAGCTGGCAGCAGGCCTCACAGATATCGTGCACATGCAAACCCTTCCTTGAGCATTCAGATCAGCCGGGGGAAATGAGACCCTGCTGCCTGTTCACAGCACTGCTGGCCTTGCCAGGAACCCCTGCTGCTCTATCAGTGCCGTGCCTGCGTCAGGCGTGCTGTAGCCTCCCGCAGACAAACACAGTGGGTGCGTGCTAGCTCTCGTGCCTGGCAGGAGGGATGGGGTTTCAGAGGAGTTGTATGGAAGCTGGATGCATTGTTTTCCTAAGCCTCCCTTTAACAATCGAGCCTGGATGCTCACTGAGTATCCTCTCAGGTCTCACCGCTGCCTTTGCTCCGCTGTGGTCATAACTGCCACAGCAGGGCAATGGACATCTCTGATAATCTATGTTATACCATGGTTGAGGTCATTCCTCTTGATGCTGTGACTAGGACATTAGTGGTGGTCTGGGACATAGCAATGAAAAGGGGTCCAGAACTGCATCTATTTTGCAGTCCCCAGTCCTCTCATCTGCAGACCAGAACCCCCACCACACATAAAACCAAGGTAGGAGAGGCACATAAGAAAGTGATGGGGATGTTCCCTTGAGCCTGCTTGTGCTGAAATGTGGGGTTTTTTCCCATCTGAAGCCAATCCAGGATGCTCAGTTTCTGGATGTGAAACCACCAGGGTTATGCCATTTAGATCCATTCCCATTCATCCCATTTTCATGGGCTGCCAAAACCTGCTTTGGATGGATGGACTTGGCAGGGCTGGGGATGAGGTGTGTGGATGCTGTGTCATTTTGCAGACCTCTGTGTTATTCCTCCTCCTCCATTCCCCCACAGTGATGCACCCCTGAGTCTGTGGCAGGGGCAGCTGGGGGCTGTGACCTCTGCTGCTGAACATGCTTCCAGTCAGGCTGCTTTGCTTACTGCTTGTCCCTGCATTTACCAGCACCATGGGAGCAGAGACACTGGCACAAGGGCTAAGCATCCCTCCTGTCATGTCAGACCTCAGGCATAAACACAGTAGGGACCACACCATCCTAGACCCAATGGTTAGATGTGCTGGGGCTCATCAGTCTGAGGCTTGAGCCTCTTCAATAGCTAAGGCTGACCAAAATCTCACTGCAGCACACACAGTCACAGCATTTGGGTCAGCCCCAGCACAGACTTCTTCTGCTGGGCTACAAGTGAGGAACATTTGGCAGTTTCAGGTAATATAAGAGCAGCTGATGGCTCTGTGGTGTGTGTCTCATGGAGCTGCCAAACACCTGTACTCTCCAGTTGGCATCTAGTTAATTAACAGATAAAATGCACAAGATTAGCTTTCTGCACAAAGGCCTGGATGCTTTAAGCCCTGCAGGTGCCCCAGCACTATTAGCAGATATGGAGAAGGTAGGGAGAAGCCCCCTTGGTTTGGAGAGCAAGGACTGACAGCCCATGGTCCACAAATGGACAAACAGCTTTCAGTGGGTGCTTAGAGAAATTTGGGTCCTTTTTCTTTCTAGATGCTGCTGTTGAAGTCTTCATTTGAAGACAGGCTTCTTACACACTTGCATGGTCTAATACCTTTATATACATCTCACTCTCTTGATAGATGCATTTTATTTAATCTCATAAATCAGATGTTTGCAGTGGCCTTTGCTCTTTCCCATGTAATGTCTGATGCTCTGTGTCATAAATGGGCCGTGTTGCACTGGGCTGTAACTCAGGAACTCATATGCTATGCAGACACTTTTTGTTACAAGGTTTAGAGCATCAAAACAGGTGCATTTCCTCATTGACAAATAACCTATGGAGAAAAGAATCACAGTGGTGTACCCTGGCTCTGTTAGGCTTTGGGAGATTTTCCCCCTTTAAATCAGGTCTAAATGAGTATTCGATGAGCTCATGCCACAGTCTGATGCTTGCTGAGGAGAGCACCTAGCCCTGTGACAGCATCTCTGTGCTGGGTTACATCAGAGTAGGGACAAGTCTGTCTCCTAGGGACAGGAAACTAACTGAAAGTGCTTTGCAGATGTGCGGCTGCTTGGACAGACTGGATGTGAAGCTCTACCAGGATGCACTGGGCAGGAAAACAAGGAAACCAAAGGTTTATTATTCCAGCCCCCCCTAAAGTACTACAGTACAAGCAGCGAAAAGCTGCATCAAAATCGGTTAGATTTAGCACTTTGTTGTTACAGCACAGTCAGAAAGACAGACCAAAGCTGTGCTTTGTAAGCCTAGTTAGTAATGATCTGAGCTATAGATTAGGCAGTAAATGAATACTCAACTGGTATACTGTGATGCTGTCATTCCTGAGTCCATTCCCCACAGTAGTATGTGTAAAGTTATAATACTGTCTGCATAATCAGTGGGTGTTGTTGCTATTTTTTCCCCTTAAGCATATGATGGACAAACAGCTTCTCCACTGTACATTTAAATCACTTTCATCATTTCTATTCATCCCACCAGGATAAATTATATAGGAAAAGATGTGCAGGTGATGAAATTGCTCTCCATTTTTGTCTGCTGGGTTTTTTTGACTGACAAAGGAGAGAAAACAGATGAGGTGTGTGTGGAAAACATAAATAACTTGTGCCTCCAGAAGGAAACCCTAAAAGCCAGCTTGACTGACTGGAGAGTAGGGCTAGGGGCAGTCTGTGGGATAAGATGTTGGTGTTCTTGCCTTCTGAAGGGTTTCTATCTAGCTTTGTGCTCTCTCAGCTATTTTTTGTGGGTTTCTTGAAAAACCAAAACCAAACTAAGATCCCATTCCACAGGGATCGGAGTTTCCATGGAGAGATGTAGCCCTCGGCGCCTGTGGTAGGTTGTGGCATGGCTGTAATGACAGCCCTTGCCTGGTCCTGCTGGTCCTGAGACGTTTGTGTCCACACAAATGTGCACATGGGGAACACACGCACTTCATCTTTAACGGGATTTTCACTCAGTGCATGTGGGGAAGCCCCAGATAATAACTCTGGAAGCAGAAGTTGATGGATCACAGAGCTGGCATGGGATTTGGGTGGCATCAACAAAGCGCTTGTGACGTCCCAGTCTCCACAGCTCAGCCCCTTAGAGAAAATGACCTTTGAGGACCAACAGCGCCAGTGGTTTTCCTGATGTGGAAATGAAACTAGAAAGCCACCCTCCCCAAACTGCCTGCTGTTTCATTCTCTGGCCCTTCTACATCCTACTCTCCAAGGCTTCTGGCCAAAATCAGCCCCGAGCTGAAGGGTCAGCAGCTAAACCAAATTACAAGGCTTTTAGAGAGACCGACTGTCTGGCTTCAAGGCAGGAATGGAGCAAATGGGGTGAAGACCAAGGAACAGGGACATTGTAGAGTGGGGGAGAGGAAGGGAAGAGGAGGCTGAGATGAGATCAGCAGGAAGGAGGCAGAGGTGGAGACCCAGGGGTGGATAGGGGCTGATGCAGGAGCAGGGCACAGGGGATGAGGCATCAGAAGGATGCCACAGGAAGGGATCTGGTCCTTGCTCTTCTAAAGCCTGGCTTGTCACATATACAAATCATCTTCCCAGATACACTGTGCCTGCCCCTTCCCTGGCAGTGTTCAAGGCCAGGTTGGATGGGGCTTGGAGCAACCTGGTCTAGTGGAAGGTGTCCCTGCCTGTGGCAGGGGGTTGGAACTGGGTGAACTTTAAGGTCCCTTCCAACACAAACCAGTCTGTCATTCTAGGATCAGAAAGATGGAAGGGTTCAGAAAGAAGCACGTCCAAATTCAATATACAAGCCTACCCATGCAAAAATACCATGTCTGATTATGTGCTTACCTATGACTTTATGCACAAGGTGGGCTCTGCACCTTGCTCCCTGTGCTCCAGGCAGCCTCCTTTTCCGAGTCCAAGCGTGGAAACGTGCTTGCAGGACAGAAGAAAACCATCATTTTACCCAGCCTAAGCTGAATTTGAAACTTGTGGGACCAAGTGACTGAGCATAAATAACAGACTAGTGACTGAAACAGATAGACTGGGCTATGCTATACTGTTCATTCCTTCTTTCGTCTGCATATGATATTCACAGCTGCACCATTACTTAATCTATTCATTTCAGAAGATACACATATTATGTGCACAACACCTGTAGTCTGCTGTTCTGTTGTGTTGGCTCTATGTATACAGACATACTTCATTTCTGGTAGGGACTCTTGACTAAAGCCAGCTTAATGCTTGTTTTGATGCACTCAGGGGGCATCATTTACAGCACACTGGTAGCATGTAAGTCTTGCAACGTAGGTAGGCACATGTGCTGGCAGCTGGAACAGCAGGAATGTTAAGTCTTGATCTGTTTCCATTTAAGGCATTTTAGTCACTGACTTCAGACAGAGCAGGATTTGGACCCAAGAGCAGATTCAGTCTGGGGGTTTGTTGCTTGCCTACTGATCTCCAGCCAATATTGTCTGCGCTGGTGCAGAATCCTGGCTGGGGGGACGGGAAAAGGGGGGGAATAATTAGCAGTGCTTATTAAAAGCTATGGCGATTATTCATTAGAGCTGCTGCTGGCCACCCTGCTTTCACAGCATGAGCTCTGGAGTGGCGGGCAGGGGGATGGGAAGGAGAAGTAAATGGGGGTCTCCATCACTCTGGTGTTCCAGTGGCCGTCTCTTTTCCAGAAGACGGATGTTGCGCTCTAAGTACCTCTCTAGAGAGCTAATGGCCGACATGGCATTATTACCAGCCTGCAATGAGCTCCATTTTTTCCTTTATGATAGTAATTTGTTACACCGGTTTGCCACATGCCCGCTGCTTCCTTGTTAATCCAATAATCTATATGAGAAAAGCAATTTGACATTCCTCCTTCCCATCTGCCACCCATCACCCAATCTATATCTTAACTATCAGTGATTTATTAATGGTGTCTGCATTAAGTACATCTCCGCTTCATTGGCGCCCTCGACTCCCTCCCTCCTAGAGACACTCTCTCTGGTTACGTTTAGAGAGCAGAGTCAGCATGGAGATGAAAACCAACAATACAAGCAACCAAATCAAGGGATTTTGGGAGCTTTGGTCAAATAATCCATGTGCTCCCAGGTGAAGGAATCCAACAGCCCGAAGCCCATTCAGCTGAGACTGAAGTGCATATTCAGCCCCTCTGCTCCTTGCAAAACATGATGCAGTAGACAATGAAGTTTATGGCTATACCCTCTTTGCCAGCATCAGTTTGCATGCAGTGTGGGTCAGTGTTCAGTGGCTGTTAGAAGGGGCTTTTGAATGGGCTTGTTCCGGTTGGGCAATGCTTCAAAAGGGTAAAACAACCAGATCCATCATGTGCAGAAATAATGAAGTACAGCATCCAATATCCTGGATTCCTTAAAGTGTGGAAAGAGTGGGTTCGTTAACCTTTCTGCCAGTGGCAGAAGGAACAGCTCAGCCTTTAGGCGATCAACCTATTTTCACAATGCTTGTATAAACCCTGTACCTTCAGCACCTTCAGCAAAGTTGGTTTGAAATCAGTCAATGAGCTCAAAAGCTATTGGAGGTGAAGGGCATCTGAGAGGCTAACGTACACACACACAGACAGACGCACTCCTGTGTGCTTACAAAGGCCTTGTTTCCTTAGAAACCAAGCTAAAAATCTACTGGCAATATTTCAGCCTGCTTGCCAGTATCAGTGAGGAGCTCAGGGACTACTTGAGTCCTGCGAAATGAAATTCTCTTTTCCTTTCTAAGGAATTCTCTCCCTCAAATTAGGTTTGGGGAGCACTGATTCTCACTCAGCTTGAAGCTCTGTTCCACCTGCATGGGTTGCAGGACTGGCACTCCCAGTCAGTCACCTGGCACTCCCAAAATTCAGCCACTGCCCTGGCATATGCTGGCTGGGCACTGCAAACAGGTTTCATTGCTTCAATTACTCCCCATGCAGCAATTGCGTATGCATTCACCATACAGCTCAGCAGCTTGCTGTATTTCCATGTATGCAAACCCACTGCTAAATGACTTTTAATTTAACTCACAGGGGAAAGACAAAAAAGAACGTTTGGGTTTACATCAAGGCTCATCACACACATCTTTCCTGCCATGCTCCTGGAGATTTAAAGATACAGAATGCAGAAACCAGATCTTGAGGACTGTGTAATTTAACACAACCAGATTTGGTCATGTTAAACTCTCTGTTATACAGGAAGTTTCTACTGCAGGCTGGATGCAGCACATTTAGACAGCATGGGGTGTGGACAGCATGGCAGCTGATACCTTTAGTTCATTTTAGCCAAGAGCTCTTTTTCAAAGGCCTTCATTTATTTAAAATAACCTAGCAGAACCTTTTCTGTAGTTACTGCTATTTTTAAGTGCCAGGAAAAAAGTAATTAAAGAACAGAATGCCACGAGGAGAGCCAGATTCCCAGGGAACAGTGACAGTGTGGAAATTAAACAGTTATAAGTAAAACTGAAATGGATTTCATTGCTTTTTGAAGCCAAATGCAAAGAATGAGCAAACAGCATCCACCTGCTCTAGATGCACAGGGAAAGAAAATGACCTGAGCCAGGCGGGGAGAATGCAATGCCTGAGCTGTCAAGTTGCCCTCCGAGATAGCTGGCACTACTTGGTCTGTTCCCACCCAGCTTTTTTACAGGCACAAGCATCATAGAATGGTTTGGAAGGGACCTGAAAGCTCATTCAGCTCCAACCCCTGTCACCTTCTGCTAGACCAGGTTGCTCCAAGCCCCATCCAACCTGGCCTTGAACACTGCCAGGGTTGGGGCAGCTGTAGCTTCTCTGGGCACCCTGTGCCAGCGCCTCAGCACCCTCACAGGAAGAACTTACACCTTATATTTAATCTAAATCTCCCCTCTTTCAGTTTCAAGCCATTCTCCCTTATCACTACAGGCCCTTGTAAAAATTCCCTCTCCAGATTTCTTGTATGTCCCCTTTAAGTCCTTTAGGCTAAGGATAACTGGAGAAAGTTTAGATTCACCAGGGTCTGTGGTGACTGACTCGGAGGTCCCACAAAGCCATTCTCACCTAGCCTTGTGTTGCTCCATTGAGCAGTATTTAGCTTAGTTGTGATTTTTTGCCTCTTGTTGCTGGTGAGCTGTGGTTGAGATGCTGCTCTTCCCACTGCTCAGCTCCAAAACCATTCCCACTGCCTCAGGATGCCAGTTTAATACTGTTGAAGGCTCCCAAGGTGATTTCTTGTTTTGCTGCTCAAGTTCCCTAAGGCTGAGATTTTCACTGGAGTTTTAGTACATCAGTTAACCCACATTTATCAAATGTCAGTATCATTTGGACTAATAACTCTTTTAGGGACAATGAAAAATCATGGGATGAACAGGCTGGGAAGAACTCAGGTGTAAAGTAATCCTTTAGAACTGGGTGATCTGGTTTGAGTATTTTCCACTGTTTGATGTCTCAGTGTATTGGCAAGGGGCCCTGATGAACTTTAGGGTTTTAGCGTAGCATCGAGCAATGACTGTACTGGATCTCAAAAGTGCCATCACTGATTCAAATAACTTAGCATGTAATTCAGCATGAGGCAAAACCAAACGGTTTTGGTAAATAAACCATTTCTTGATAATCATGAAGTCAGCCATGGCCACGCAATAATTCCAGCTAAATTTGCTGGACAGGCAAAAAGGGGTTTGGTTTTGGCTTTGGTTTGGTTTGTGTTTTTTGTTTTCCTGTTGGTTTCATTGTTAAAGGAGTAAGAAGCTAAATTCCTAAACTGGATGATGACGAGGAAGGGCCCATGTTAACCCAGATGTCTGCTCCAGACATTCACTCAATGCTGGAGACATAGGCTCTATCCCTGCCTCTGCCTCATCAGCTTGAAATTGTATTTCTCCCCCAGATTTTCTGGGGCAAACCTCTCTTATTCCCTCCTGCTGGAGCTGTTCCACTTTCTATAACATATTTCAATCCTTTTTGTACGGGGTTTAACAAAGAGGTTGGTTACATGCATTGCATGTGTAGTACGAAACACAGCAATGTGACAATTGACCTTAACTTACATAAGAAGCTCCTAGAGAAGAGGAGGTAGATGTAAAATGGAGAAACCTGAATATTTCACAGTTCCATCAGCTGGAGAAAGCGGCCCCTCTGTGCTCTGTGGTTTTTATCAGGGCACTGCTGAATAAAGCAATGTCTGCCTCTAGTCTTTTATTCCCATCGGTTGTTGCTATTAGACTCACTGAAAATGGGAAGGGACTGTTTCCTTTTGAATTGAAAGAGATGTTTCCTTTGAGCCAAAGTAAGGGAAAAAAAGGAGTTTGTTTGTTTGTTTGTTCATTGATTTGGCAAGGAAAGTTCCCCCAAGCATGTGAATTTTGGCTCGGATCAGAGCTATTACAATGTTTTGTCTTCTTTTTCATGTTCATCTGTCAAACAGCAACAGTAATTCTCTACACAGGCCTGCTGAAAATGAGAAGCAATGGCTCAGGGTACCAAATGACTGGATAAGTGAGGATGTGATTGAACAATAGGATGGGCTGGGTTTGGCTATTCAGACCTGGGGTGTGCATGGCACAGTGATGCTACTTCATCTGAAGAGAGGAAGGCTGAATTGTATGGAAGCAAATCCACTCCTCTCCCTCCTCCTCCCCATAGGCATTGCTTGTAGCCTCTGCCACACTTCTTTCTGGAAACACAAGCATTTGGAGAATGGCATGACATCGCTTCTCCAGTTGATGACTTCTATATGAGAAGAATAAATTGCCATCAAAAAATCTCTGCAGGAATAATCCTGGCAACTATTTCATAAAGGGTCCCATAGGCAAAGATGGGAAGCACATCACTGGTGTATGATCCTGGAAAACTGTAAGAACAATCTATATATTTGCTCTGAGCATCCCCTTAGGCTCCTGTGTCTTAATGGCACAATCTTAAATCAAGCTAATGCTAGAAGAAGAGCAGAGAACAGGGAGTGCAGGCAGCAAACTCTAGCTGAAGCTGGACCCTGACTTCATGTATCCCCTTGAATTCCAGACAATAACTGTTTTCATGTCTGGTAACCATTACAAATTGGGGCTGTTGATAAACCAGTGTTTTGGGGCCTGAGTTTTCCCAAGATTTCTCTCTCACAGAATAGCTCTTTAGCAAATATTCCAGAATTATTCAAATCTTTCTATCACTGTCTCTATTTGCAGCCTTACATTAGGAAAATATGAAAAATCAGCATTTTGTATTGTAAGACTGGCTGGTGCTGAGTATTTCACAAGTTGCTGAGAGGCAAGGTGATGGATTATTTGCCCTTGCTGCTGTGTATAGAGGAGCTCATTTGGCAGTATCATAGGAGGAAAGATTTCATTAATGGCTGCAGAACACAGAAGTGGAAGCTGAGAATTGGGGTGGAGGAAAAGAATGGAAGGAAGGAGGTTAATCTCATATTTGTAGCTTTGTAGACCTCAGCAATTACGTTGTTAGATACAAAGTTAGTTGTCTCTAATAATCTGCTTGTGGTGTGTTTTTTCTCCCAAGGAATATTAAGAGTGTGTAACATTCTTACCATTAAATGTGAAATAACAATGCTGGAAAGATAATGGTTTGACAACGGCCAAGCTGCCCCAGGCTGCTATTTGCTTTGCATATTACTCTAGAAGGTGACTGCAACATCATGCAGTGGAAGATTCAGCGGCAGATGTGATTCTAATCAGAGAAGTTAATATTTTTCTTTGTACTTTCTTAAATAAAAAATAAAATAAATAGAAAAAAACCTCAAAAATATATTTTCCCTCTTTGTACTGAAAACACTTCTGTGTTTGAAGAAAGTCTCTAAGGAAAGAAACCCAAACCCCTAGTAATTCATAATGCTGTTAAAGTGTTTCCAGAGAAAACTATAATAGTTTCTGACTAGCTTTAGTGATTATGTATTTTCTTATTAAAATCTCCATCTCTTTGCATTCCTGCTGCTTATTTGACAGTATCTGCTTGTCTTTTCTCTACTTGCTCGTCACCATTTCAGTCTCTCTTTGTAGTCTGCACTTCCTAGTTTTAATTGGAATATTCTTCTTTCCAATTCCTGCACCTTTTCCACATCACAATTCTTTGGTGGAAGATGATCCTAATAATCTCTGAGTTGGAGCTGAACACTGTACCCATGGTATAGCTGGGCTGTTCTGAGCTAGCTAAAACCTATTAGAAAGAAAAAAAGGTAGACATAAGACACAGTCGAATATTTTTGGCTGATTTGTGTAAGTGGAAAGGAGATGCAACAGCTTCAGCTAAAATAGAGTTCATATTTCTCTGCTCTAATAAGGACTAGAGTTTGCTATATGGGAAAATATATCTATTTTTAATATATTTATATCCTTATAATGAGCACTTTGCACGCCATCGCTCTTCTTGCCCCAAAAATGCAGCAGTGAAACAACTTGAAAGATGATGGAATAAAGGAGGTGGAAAGGGACTCGTGGAGGTCTCTAGAACCACCTCCTGCTCCAAGCAGAACCAGTCAGACCAGTTTGCTCAGGTCATCACCCAGTTGAGGTGTGAGTATCTCCATGGGTAGAGATTACACCACTTCTCTTTGTGCACCTGCAAGCAATCTGCTGGGACAAAGCAGAAGACACCTTGGTTTGTAAATGTGGTCTAAACAGGAGGACTCAAGCTGCATTGGGCTATGTCTTGGTCTCTTATTTTGTTGTATTGTGCTCATGCCCTCTCCATCACTCAGCTTGAAACAAATCAGAGAAGCAGTTCGGAAATTCCTTGCAATGAGGGTGGCAAAACACTGGCACAGGCTGCCCAGAGAGGTGGTGGATGCACCATCCCTGGACGCATCCAAGGCCAGGCTGGATGTGGTTCTGTACAACCTGATCTAGATGAAGACATCCCTGCCCATGACAGGGGGGGTTGAACTAGATGTCCTTTCAAGGTACCTTCCAACCCAAACCATTCTATGATTCCATGATTTCAGCCTTTCACTACTGCATAAGCGTCATTCAAGTTTGAATTAAATAGGTGCACCTAATGCGATTCTGTGCAGCAGTCTTCAGAAAGAAAGGAGAAGAAGTACTCTTGTTGAACCTGTCAGATGGATTATAATGAGCTGTGAGACCTCAACCCCTGAGGTACCAGAGGGTGACACAAGGCAAGGAAAAAATAGTGAGGGAAAAAAGCTTTGGTTGGTCTGCATTTTGTGGGCTGGGAAGAACGGCAGCACCCAGGAAGAGTGGATGGCTGGGATGCTTCTGGCTTTCACCTTGTAAGCGCAAGTCCTTGTGCTGTTTCCCATTTGGGTCGCCACTCATACCGTGCCCTGAGACAGAGCTCTATAGCATCCACAGTGGACAGATGTGCTGCTGCCCAAAAAGCAGTGTGCTTTGCTACCCTAGTGAGGACAGAAGTCTCAACACACAGACCTAGCACTTGTGGACACCTCAGAAATCTCCATCAAGCCATGGGCCCTTCATCTGGGGAAGGCTTCAGGATGAGGGCCCAGCTTTACCATATGGACATCTGTGACTTCTGCTTTACATCCAACTGAAATACCTTCAGCATACTATGGAAAAAAAATGGCCTTGTCAAAGTTGAGTAATGGAGGAGAGATTCAACAGTCTGGCCACCTTCTTCTCTTTTGGTACAACTTTAAATTGGGAGTAATAACCAAATTATACTTGTTGAAAACAGTGAGGTCTAGAAGTACATGAAACATGGGAAATAAAATCTGAAATGGAGCAAAATTTGACTAGTTTCAGCTGCTGGTACAGGCTTAAAACTCAGGTAGGGCTCATTAGGAAGTTCACCTGACCTTTCTGACTGAACCCAACGTTGGTTTAATGTTTGATCCATAGAGAACATCTTTTTTCCTCTTTTTTTTTTTTTTTTGCCTACATGAAATCTCACTTATTATGTCTGGAAGCTCCTAAGTTTGTTCAAACCCCAAGTTCAAAGCAAGTTCAAAGTACAGGAAGCATGTATCCACAGAAATGGAAATAGTTGACTTTTGAATCCATGAGATCAGAGCGGCTGGGATTTGCACTTTGCTGAAGCTGCCTGAGCCAAATGCTCTGAAAAGATGAGTTAAATCCTGACAAATAGAGGAGAACGAAGGAGGCCCTGGCTTTGGCCTTGATCTTTGGCAAAGATGATTGGCTTTCTTAAATGGTTTTGCAATACAGGTGAATTCTATCCACTAAATACTTGGGTAGAGATTGACGTGCAATACGCTAAGAATGGGTAAATCAGTGCATAGTAGAGAAAAAACATTCTGCCTGTTTAGCCTTTAAGCAGAAGCATGGTAGGGCTAGGAGAGGTGTAGCTCCGTGGCACGTCTAGTTTAGTCAGAACTTGTATCTCAGTAAAAGTCTAAGCAACACTGTTTGCAATCTGTTGTATGAAGTTTTCAAGATTACACTATGGAGCAGTGAAGAATAAAACAATTGCCTTAGAAAGATATGAAAGTAAAGGCAGAAAATGTGCACCATTGTTGGCAGAGGGAGTGAGTAAAACAGGTGTTTGGGTGCAAGACTCTTCCCATTTGGAGGAGCTATAAAAACAAGTAGCTGAAGAAGGACAAGTCTAATGAATCCTTTCCCCCTTTTCTGAAAACATTTGATGTTTATACCTACTCTAGCACCATGTATAGAAGCTTCAGTGTTGCATGCTGCAGCTCCCCCTCCTATGTTGAAGTTCAGGCTGAAGCTCCGCCTTTAGCTCCCATGTACTCTTCCTGGTACTGGAAAATGGGAGCTGGGACATCATTGCATTAATAGATCTGCTTCTTATCAGTTTGTCCTGAGAAACACTTGTAGGAAAGACATGAATGCAATGCTGGCTGGAGACACACAGCACAAAGGTACTGAGCAATAGCAAGTCCCATCAGAAGAAAAGTTAAAAAGGAGAGAGGAATATGAAGTGAGACAGAAATGGACCTGGGAAAGATCCAGTTCCAAAGGCTGCAAAGGTCCATCTGTATCATCTTGCCTGATGCAATTCCCTGCAGCAGACATGGAGGCACATCCAGCAACCACCCTGCCTGATCCAATCATCATGTAGTTTAACACAGGCCTGGTGCTGACAACCTGTAGATCTGTCTGTCATCACAGATATGGGACGAGACTGTACTGTGAGCTAATGTGACACACTCTAATAGGTAGCTGTGACTTCTTGTGTCTGAACTTGAGCAAGAAAGACAAATTGAAATGTTAAGGAGCTTGCTTACTCATAATTTGGTATGTTTGGGTGGTTAAATGACGGTATCTTCTCCTCAAGCTTTTCAGATCCTCTTCTGTCTGACTCCTTTGCTTTTGTCATCGTAGTGCAATCGGCAATTAGGCAGTGCTGCCTACAGCATTACCTCATCCTCTCGAGGGATTAGAAGCAAAGGGGTAAATCGCAGTGGTCTCCTAGTACACTTCAGTTCGTATTTCTGGGGCTCTGCAGGTCTCGGCAGCCCCTTTCAACTCATACAAAACTCAACAAGCTCTCATGCTCTCATATAACACACTGGCTCTGTCTTTGGTTGCAACACAGAAATTTTTTTTTTTGGGTGCTTTAAAGGTGGTAGAACAGAGATTTTGGACACAAGTGAAAAAAGTTGGGTTTAGTGCCCCAGGCAAAGGTTTTCTGACTGTAAGCTGCTGCTCCCCTCACTTTGGGTCACATGTGTACTTGCTAAATGGTATGGGTGTCTGCCATCCAGCACTTGCTTATTCTTCTGGTCCTGCTGGCAATTCAATCAGAGAGATGCTCCTCGTGCCCTAGGAGCAGAACATTCACTCTGGAATGAAGAAGAATAATGCTGGCTCTTCTGCCTGTGCTCTGCCTCCATTTCCCTCCTGCTGCTTCTGAACCCTCTGACCCTTTCAAAGGCAGCCCAGGAGCCTGCTACATCTTTTATCGAATTGAATTGCAAATCTGGAGAGGCGCAGTGGGAGCGAGCCATCCATTTCAATTCTGTGTCCCTGTTGTCCCTCCCATGGGACCAGGGTAGACCCTCAGGAAATGCAGTCAGCATTTGTTGATTGAGCCCTCTGATGCGATTAACTTCTTGTTTGGTAAGAAGTCATTCATATGGTCCCAGTTGTGTTTGGTCCACCCATAAGACAGAATTTCTGGAGCTCTGCATCCCCATAGCAACTCATGGACTGTCTCATCCTCTCAGCAGAGCTGCTGGAGAGCTAAACTCACCATCTCTGCTGCCCATTAGGAAGAACGAGGCAGTAGCAAGCAGGCAACTTAGGACAACCTACCTTTCTTGCTTCCTTTCCTCTCTACTGTATGACAAGAACGCTTGTGACATGAGCACCCTTCAGAAAACTGCCTTTCTGCTGAGAAACCATGGAGGATGGATGACCAACAGGAGGGGCACCATGAACTCCAACACATACTGCAGGGAATTACAGTGCCCTGATCCTCAGGAAACCAGCCTGGACCACAGCCCCAGGGTCTGTATCCTTACTCAGAGTGACTAATTCTCCACCCAAGTGCTAGAGGTGAGGGGTCAGAAGGAGAGGTCAGAGTGGGTCACAGATCAGTGGAGGGAATACAAATGAAGAAGACACCCTTGGCCTTTCAGGTTGGTTTGTATTAGCAGCTGGATCTATCTTTTTGTGAGCTCCAGCCTTGATTACCCTTTGGAGTAAACTGCTTGCCTTTGAGCACCTGCAGAAAAGCAGCTCAGATGATGGCAACCAAACAGCTTTTATGCTTGACATCCTTCTGCAGCGACCCTGTGACAACAGAATTTCACTGCTGTGTCTACCTGAGGATGCTCCTGCTCCCACTGGCTTCAGTGACAAAGCTCCCAGCCATGCAAGACTTGCAATGAATTGCAACTTGTCATTAGAGTGGGAAGCTCAGACAAAGCTATCCTCTGTGCTGTGCTGGGTGGCACATCAACCCTGGTGTGGCACCCTGCATTCACCTTGTATGAGCCACCAATACCCCCTTCAGTGCACTGTGGTTTTAGGGTTACTTAATACCATTCCCTTTCACCACTACTGCTGTCCCAAGGGTGCTTGTTACTGACTCTCAGGGTTTGGAGAATAAAGGGGAAAGGATTCAGTTCCTCACACTGTGTCTCAACCTTGCTGTGTCTATGAGTGTTTGATTCTTTGTCTTTCAGTGATGATAGCAAGTGAACCTGCAATCCTGTTTCAAAACTAGGAGCTGTTTGGTGCTTTTTATATGTTTGGAAGGTCTTTCTAAAGCAGAATACTTCCAATCTTGGGTACTTCCATGCCATGACCACAGCCCTAACTGACTGTCTTGAAAGCAATAGTTCAATTTTACAGCAGATCTGGAGTCTTTAAAATTAGGTTTGATTCCAAAACAGATTCCAAAGGGGCCTTCTGGTTATTTCTCAATAGAGAGTGCTTTTGTCTTCAGCTGACTGGAAGCTCAGTGGGACTGGCAGGCGCTGATGTGGGTGGCTGCTCCCTTGCCATGTCACAGCATGCTCTGCAGGAAGGGGATGTGCTGCCTTGCTTTGCTTTTCTTGGTTTTGGTTCCTCCTGAGGAAGCCCTTATCTCCTTTCAGGTGTGTTTGATTTGGTGGGTTTCATAGGTGCCAGGCAAGGTTTTTCCAGCCCCTTGGGAAAAGATGTCTGGCCTTGGTGGAAAAAACATTCAAAGACTTTGATGAGGACCAGGAGTTGTATGTTTTGGCTTAGTAGGGGAATGTGTTCTAGCTGTGGAGAAGATAATTGGCTGTAAAAACCATATGGCATGTCTCTGTGTGAGCAAGGCAGTTGTTATGTTGACAAACTCAGCCCTGCTGACAAAATGGCTATGGAGCATATTACTGTACAGTGTATGCTTTATCCTGCTGTAGGTTTCCCTGTCACTGCTATTAGAAGTTACCATCTTTAGTATCCCTCTTGTCTCACATGTGGTGAGAAACAGTAAGGTCAGCAGTCCTTGGTGGCACCAATGACTCAGCAAGCCCACTGTTCTGGTCTTGACAATGGCCAATATATGTCAGAAGGCTTCCCTGAAATAAGGGAAATAGAAATCTCTTTATAGACTCTATGTTGTTACTTAGAATATTCATAGAATCATAAAATCATAGAATGGCTTGGGTTGGAAGGGATCTTTAAAGGTCATCTAATGCAATCCCTCTGCAGTGAGTAGGGACATCTTCAACTAGATCAGGTTGCTCTGAGCTTGAATGAATGGATAAGGTATCTACCACCTCTCTGGCAACCTATTCCAGTGTATCACCACTATTAACTTCTTTTGTTGTGGGAGTAACCACTTCTAGTTGAGCTGGAAATAAAACCTCAGACTGTCTCAGGAAAAGGTGGCCTTGTGCCCAGGAACATGATGGTTTCCATGGCAGTGGATTAAGATGGGATGTCTATGGCCAAATCAGATCTCAGCAAGCTCCAAAAGGTATCCGGGGCATTGGTGCCCAGTACAATCTGTGAGCACAGCACCATGTTTCCTCTCTTAGTTGTGAAATACAAATTGATTCTGCAGCTTCTTAGGGCTTTACATTGAAAAGAGGCTGCAGCACTGACCGACTCAGTCAGTATTGCTGGAAAAACAAAACCAGTGTTGAATTTACTGGTGAAGGTTGGGCCTTCATAGGGAGAGCAGGGTAGAGCTAGTCCTTGAGTGATGGCAGCTCCTCTGTGTCTTCTCTTTACAGGCTGGCCATGACTCTCAGCAGGGGAATGTGGGAAAACGGAGTTTGGGAATTATTTGGGCCTATATGCTTTGATACAGGAATTGGAAATTTAATCCTTTTACTGAATGCAGGTTTTTGCATGAGACTAAATGGAAAATTGAGAAGGAGGCATTGGGTTGGGAATGTCAGTCTGTTTTCATTAGACATATCTCTGCTTTAGACATCTGCAAAATGAAGCGGCTTCAATAATGGGCAGCCAACAGCAAATCATCTATGTGGGTTTTTGAGGAGCAGTAACAGCAGGAATTGCTTATTTGGAGATATTTTAGCATGCCTGATGTAATCTATCTTCTTTTCCAACTGTAGGTTGGTGAGATGACTGATTCAGGAAGAAAACTGGGTTTTAAAAAGAAATCTGGTTCTAGTTTGACTTCTTATTCAGTACCCTGCTGGGTATTTCTTTTCTGCACAGCTTCACACAGGAAAAGGTAACAAGACTGCTGCAATCTGGCATAAGTCTTACTCATGACTTTAATGAAAGTAGGAGTTTTACAGTCCCTTCCTAGCTAGGCTGCTTTGGTTGTTGTCCAGAAAGTAACTCCTAACTGTGTATCAACAGCTTGGGCTAGTTTTCAGCAACATCTTTTTTATATTAATAATTTATGTGCCTAAAAATTTCCCTGTCATTCTTCCCCTCAGAGTTGGATTTCTTTTATTAGCTCCCTGTCGAGCAAATTATGTTTTGATTTGGGAAGAGATTAGTTATTCCTTGATGAGAGCTGAGATGGGAATTACTGGGAACATCACCACATTTCTTACCAGCAGTTGGATGCATTTGGCTGAGCTGATGCTGAATGACATTTTCACTCCAGTGTAAGACAGCACATGTGGTTGAGTGCTGGTGTCCTGCCGTGTGGTAGAACATAACCTAAGAACTGACACCTTGGCACTAGTACCAAGATTGTCTTGTTCATTTGTGTTTCAGCATGGCCAGTTGTAAATACTGAGGGAAGAGTAAAAGGAAGTGAACAAGTAGTGAGCGATCTTTCCTAAGCACAGCTTCCCAGCTCCCAGCCAGTAGCAGATAAGGAAATTCAGAGCCACAGATAGACTGTAAGGTTGCATCACCATCAGTGGCGAACCTATCTACTCCATTTCTGAATCCATTTCTACTCCTGTTCGAGCAACTTGTAGTAATAGTAAGATGTGAATGTATTTATAAATTAACCAACACCATCTGACAGAACTCCTTCTATCTAACCCTGTCAATTCTGATGATTATTGGGTGAAGCAACAACTAATTGCTCCTTAAGTACCCCTGGCTTGTAAGGTTTGGTGGTGGTGGTGGTGATGGTTTATCTTTAATGACTTAAATTATGAGCTGTTATTCAGGCTTTTGCTGTGCTGTTTTCCTGGAGGTGTTGATGGTCTCAGTTCAGCAGGGTCAGTATTTGGCTGCAAACTCACTCCTCAGTGGAACAAATTGTGTTTAAGCTTCCAACTCTAAAAAGCTTAACTGGAAGGATCTTTACATGACCCTTGCTATCTGTGTGTCTCTTTGCCTGTCTTTTCCATTTGCTTTCCTTTTGTGAGGAAGCAGGGAGCTGTCTCATTTCCTTTCAGAGCCAAGCAGCCCTGCCAGACATCAGTGCTCATGGTGACTGCAGCAATGGTGATGGAATCCCTCTGACTGACACCAGTGTATCTCATGGGACAGGCAGTCCACCTGAAGACCCCAGGCAGTAATGTGAAATAGGAGCATGAGGTATTTCACATTGTGAGACCCATAAGACACCATAACAACACTTTAAACTCAGAATATTTATTTTATATATTGTCAATGAGACCATTTTGGTTGTAGGATGAAGTAGCTTGGTTTGCAGTAATCGATAAAGAAAACTGAAATTGTTTCACTGACAATTTTGATTAAATTAGTTTCCAGTTTTTCTCTTTCCACTGACATTTTCTATTAGATCATCTGGCAGCAGTTCCTGATGTTGCCAAGTTGAATCTCTAAGCAGGTGTTTCTACCTTCCCATTGCAACTCCTTGTATATTGAATCCAAACTTTTGGGCAACTTCAGTTGTATTGGTTTTCCTCCCTCCCTTGCCTCACTGTCTGCTCACAGCTGAAAGAAACACAAATACACACTAACAATTTCCAAAGCAGCTGGGTCCCCTGAGCCTAAGCTGTATTCAAGGCCAGCGCAATGAGTGCCAGGTTTAAGCACAAACCAAAGCAGGCAGTTGCCTAGGGCAGCAGACTGCTGGTGGCAGCAGAACAGCCACTGTTCCTCTGCCTGTTTTTCTGTATCAGAGCCATGGAGGCTGAGCTGCCTGCTATTGCCAAGCATGTGGGCCAAGGTGTGTGAGCCAGTGGCTGTGATTCCGTGGGCACTGCCTCCCTGGGAGCAGCGATGACAGCCCATCCTCCTCCTGCTCCCTTGCCATCCTCTGGCACCCCTGAGGGTGGCAGCTCTCCCAGCTCCAGTTCTGCCCTCTGCTTGCCATCCTTTTTGCTTCTCCATGAGGTTGCAAAATTGAACTTCATTTACACCAGTAAAGGGATCTGAACAGGCTTTGCAGGAGGTTCAGCTGTGTAAGGTCTGCCTGCCTTTACAAAGGAGACTTAGGTTCTTCAGTCACTCGTAACCTTTGAAAAACATTACTACAGAGAGGGAATTCCTGGATTTCTCTATCTACATATAAGTTATTTGAATACTTGTGAGGCATGACCTCTGCCCTTTTTTTCCACTTGGATCCATGTATACATTTGTGGGTGTTTGGCTGATGGAAGGAATATATTTTTTTACATGTTTTACATGTGCATTTGTGCACGAGGATGATCTTGACCAAGTGTGTGTTTATTTAATCGTGTATGATGACAGTTTACATAGAACGTTTAAAACATATATTCTGGGTATGTATTTTGAAATGCATTGGGGAAAAAGCCTCTGTGTAGCTGAGTTTTGCTTAGTTCAGAGAACTGAGGTGCAGCTCTGGCTCCTTCACTCCATACTGCCTGCTCCTACTGAATGGGGGAGCAGATCCAACTCCTAACAGGGACTCTAAGGCATCACAAGCCAGATGAAGAGGGGCCCACTGTGGCTGGACACTGCAGTACCTCTGGCACATTGCCTGGGCTGGACCTAATAAAGATGATTTTGGTATATGAAGCAGCTACAGTGTCTCCTCTAGATGAGAGTCTCCCTATTCCAAGAGACACTTGAAGTAGGTATTTCTAGACAGAGTATTGTTACTTGTGTCACCTGCGAGGTGGTCAGTGGCCACAGTAGGGACGTGTGTAGCTACACAATGTGGGCCCTGTTTGGTGCCTGTGAATGACAAGTGATATTGCAGTTCAATAGCACTGTTTCACTGCTGCACAAAAGATGCCCTCACATTTCTGTGCTGCAGTGGTGGGGTCCACAAGTGTGGACATGGTGGGCAGAATGTGCATGGGGAGAGGCATGGGCCAGCTTTTTGTCTGTGTTGCTTTGTGGAGTGGGCCATACGTTATGTGCATGCTGACAGCGGGAGTGTGCACACAGTGCCTTCGAGGCACTAATCTGGGCAGTAAGAGGATTACATGCTTGGTGTCATTTAGGTGGCAGGCATTGTGCAGTGTGTTGGGCCTCAGCAAAGGACAATGGCGAGCCAAATGGAAATGCTGTCACTGTGAATACAGCACAAGGCAGAGCTGTATCTTTGCTTTAGTCCTTCATGCTTCCCCCCATGGCTCTTTTCCTTTCATTGTTTTCAGAGCAGGGAGGTCTTCACTTCATTTGCTGATTGACCTCCCCATCCTCTGCCTGCAGCGCTGGAGAGAGATTAGCACAAATGAGAAAACACAGAGAAGAAACCTTCTGGAGCCAATAAGGGAAAGTGTGTGACAGGAGGAGCTAGCAGCAAGGTCTCTAGGGGTGTCTCTAGAGGGCACAGATACAGGATGGTTTCAGGCCCTGGCGCCACTGCTCCAGAGGGAATTGCAACCACCTTAATTGCAACCCTTAATGTTTTCCCAGAGCAGTGAGAAAAGGGAAGACATGAAGGCCCTGGAGAGGAGCAGGAAGCTGGAAACAAGGAGCAAAGAACACAAACTGCAATAGACTTTCTAAAGTAGGTTACATCCACGGATATTCTGTGCCTGGAGATCTGCTAGAAGGGCATCAAGAAACAAACAGAAGTAGGTGCAACTAACACAAAGGAAAGCTGGTGGGGAAAGATTTTATTGTTCCAAGTATCAAGAGTTTCCAAGTCTGTGGATCATTGCGTACTTTAGAGCATGGCTGCCTTTAGGCTATGAAGTCTGCTGTGGTCTACGTACCCATTACCTCACTCTTCATTTGCAGTGCAGTGCCCAAGAAATTGCTTGAGGGCCACCCTGAGCCAGCATCAGGGGTAGGGGAACTGCGTGTTATCAGAGCCTGCAATAACAGACTGGCAGTGAGGACTAGGACCACAGTTTCTGAGGGCAGAGCTGGTTCTAGGCTTACAGGATGCAACAATAAGTGTGGGGAGGAAAAGCTGGATCATGCTGGGTGAGCAAAGAAGGATCTCTGGCAGAATGGGCAGAATGTGACTAGCATTCTCCTTGCAGCCAAAGCTTGTCTTTCCATCACTGGATATAACTTGCATAGGATTAGCTATTCCCTGGGCCCTAGCCAATATAGTAAGAGTTAATGCATTACGTAGTGGCAATAAATTTTCCTTGTATGACAGAGAAGCGGGCAGGAAATACTTGCTGAGGAGAAGCTGCTATCAGCATCGTGCCTTTTATTAGCCTGTACATCCCTTCCTTCCCTCTAATGAAATGCCCATTGACATTTATGGTCTTGTCACCTGGTGAGAAAGCCATCATCACCTCCATGCTGCCACTTCTCCCATCACAGCGGGTCCCATTTTAGCACTCGAAAGAAATTGTCAGCTTCTTTTTAAATGGACAAACCTTTCTTGGGTGGACTTTCTTGCCCTTTGAGCTAGCAAAGATCTCCTTGAGACAGCAGCAGAGTGGACCTCTATGGAGTTGTTTTGTGTGACCTGTATCCACACTCTTCTAGAGACACTCATGGGGCATGTGCTCATGGGCAGCAGCCATTCTGTTTCTTACACGCAGTAGCCTGTTGTACAGGATCCAAACTCTCCCTGCTTTCTAGGGACTTACTTTTACTCTCATTTATCTGCTTTTTCTTCCAGATACCTCTTGATCCCATTGGCTGTTTTTAAGGTAAAAAAAGCCCATAATGTGTAGCATTAAACAGGTAAAAAATTAGTCTCTGCTTAGTTTTACTTGGTGTCTTTCACAGAATCACAGAATGGTTTGGGTTGGAAAGGACTTTAAGATGACTTAGTTCTAACCCCCTGCTACAGGCAGGGATGCCTCACACCAGACCAGTTTGCTCTAAGACCTGACCAACCTGGCCTTGAATGCTGCCAGGGATGGGGCAGCCACAGCTTCTTTGGGCACCCTGTGCCAACACCTCAGCACCCTCATAGAAAAGAACTTCTTCCTTATATCTAACCTGAACTTCCCTTGTTTCACTTAGAACCTATGACCCCTTGTCCTGTCACTACAGTCCCTAATGAAGAGTCCCTCTCCAGCATCCTTGTAGGCCCCCTTCAGACATCAGAAGCTGCTCTGAGGTCTCCATGCAGCTTCTCTTCTCCAGGCTGAACAGCCCAACTTTCTCAGTCTGTCTTCATCGTCCTTTGCTCTTTGGTTTTGTTTGTTCGCTTGTTCTGGGGGGTAGATTTTTAGCTTCTTCTTTCATGACATTTTCAACACTGCTAAACCCCTGAGCATAACCGGGCACCCACTGCCACTGCTGGGTTGGTGAGGTGACAGAAACCCTTCATGACGTCTCAGAGGAGCTCTCAGGATGCTGGTAGGAGTCTGTGAGCAAAGGAGGCTTGATGCCAGTACCATCCCCTCCTGCTTGTGCAGGCCTAACCATGGAATTTGTCACAGCCGTGGGGGAAGGTGTTTGATTCTTAGGTCCAAGTGTGCTGCCCAGGCAGCTGTTTCCCACCTCCTCAGAGAAGACATGGTGGGCAGGAAGGAAGGCTGGTTCTGGGCTTGATGCTGCCAGCTGAACCTCTCTAGTATCCTATTTACATCTGGACAAAGTACAGCTCCTGTATGTTCTCTCTCTTACGGTTTATTTCTGAGCATGAAAAAGAACAAGAAGAAGTCTGGAAACCATATTTCACATGGGAGCTGGAATAAAACCATCTTTACTCCTTTGTATCACCTCTTGCATCAAAGGTGAGAAGTTTCCTATGAATTTAAAGGCATGATATGCAAGAGAGTTGCTTCATCTTGCTTCAGTTAGTAACATGCATATACTACACTTATGAAAACATAGCCTTTTATTGATTTAATCTTCTGGCAGATCAGTATTTATGTTGTGGCTAAAACTGTCTGCCAGAAGGGACTGTTCCTCATCTCCATCCTGAATCTGGCTTCAGCAGTAACATATTCACTTACATCTTCCTTTGGCCAGTGAAGAGCCAAATAATTTAATCACTTTCCTTCCAGTAACTCTGTCCTTTCTCCCCTCTCTGAACCTTTGTCTTGTAATAGCTGAACCATGGGTCATCATTATTTTTCCTTCAGACTTTTCTAGGTATAATGCTGGCTCTACACCCTTTGACAACACCTTCCTTTCCTCCTCTCTCTTTTGTTATTCCCTAACTGACTTTCTGATCGAGACACAAAATAATTCCCATTAGCCAAAATTTTATCCAGGGGATAAAAGCAGGCCTTAGGCAACAGAACATACTCCTTACAATATCACTTCATAGAAGGCTTATTTGGTTTTGTGTTTGGGTTTTTTCTGAATAAGGTCTTTATAGCCAAATGGTAAAGACAGTATTTTACATCTATAGCAGCAAGCGATTTCTTCACTCACAAACTTACCAATTTTAGGGACAGAAGGGACTAATACACTATCATCCAATTTGACACATGCCAGAGACATTTATCCAGCTGTTTCAGTAATGAGTCCAATAAACTGTGGGTAGTTAAAATAATGTATCATCCAGTAAGGCATCTGATCTTCATTTGAGGATCTAAACAGTCTGCCAAAGCCAGCATATTTTGTACTTCATTCTTGTATTTGTTAAAAAAACCCTCCAGGTCTCATTTCTTCTTTGGATTTGTCTGTATCTAGCTTAACATTATGAGTTGTTAACCCACTTTTCTCTGCCATACTGAAGACACTGTAGCACTGGGCGCTTCTCTTAAGGTATTTACAAGAGAGCTCTTGGTCTCCTCTTTGATATGGTGAAAACACTGAGCTTCACTCATTAATCTCCCTGCCTTTGAGATGTGTGAGCTGCCTCATGTTGTGTTCTCTTCTTGGGCCAGTTTTTATCCCACGTTTGTGTACAGAGACAGCAGAGTCCCTGTGTTTTGCTGATGCCATCCTTGGTGTCTGTGCCTTCCCCAGATGGGACTGGGCCTTCCATTCTACCCATAAGATGTGTTCTCTGGAGTTGTTCAATTTTGGCTTGTATTCACAGCTTTTGGGGAGGAATTCCTTCACGTAACTGAGCACAGCAGTCTCTGTATGTTTGTATTTCCTTATGTGAACAATATGCCACTTTTTCTGAGTGAAGGATTCTACACAGCAGCAGGCTCAAGAAAGGTCTTTCACCCAGCTATAAATTTGAAAAGACTTTATCTTTCTCTGGAAAAAAATCCCTCTGAAAACAGCTGTTGTCTCCGTTCGAAGGAGCATAGATAAGCCATCTATGAAACTGAGTAAGTATGGCAAGTTGAAACCATGTTTCCAGATATTAAGAAACAAATCAGGTATTTGGACTGTGTGTAGTGTGAGGTTCTAAGAGGGATGAGGAGGTTGTTATCTTGTTCAGACCCACTAATCAGTCCAAAAGTACTCCATTGGCTTATCCAGTGTAAAAGGACATTCCCACAGCAACCTTCCTCCATATTGCAACCTAAGACTTCTTGAGGCTGACCTTAGATTCTGGTCCATTCACAGGATCTTTACATACCTTAATCTGTCAAAATCTCCGAAACACCTTCCAAGGCAGCCTCTCTTTCCAAGTTCTACTGTGCAATCTCCTTTACTCTGGGTCCTTCTCTTTCCAAGTTCTACTGTGCAATCTCCTTTACTCTGGGTCACTTCATCTGAATCTCTGGACAACTTAGTCTTCATTCTTACCAGTAAGCGATGCTCTTTGTGATCCCTGTGAAGTTCAGGGTAAGTAGTTGCTAGATAAATACAGGCATCACTGGAGCAAAGGACCAAAGGAAAAGGGCCAAGCAACTCAGGTCTTACGCATTTGTTATTATGGGGCTGTAGGAAAAGCCTTCTTTCCTTTCCCCATCCAAATTTTCTTTTTCATTAGCCTCCTGAAGCTAACCTCTGAATAACTTCTAAAGTAAACAGCCCATAAATATTGCAGGAGCCTCCAATACTAAAAGCTGATAAAGTTTATAGCACTTATAAAATAAATAGAAGGAAATGCTTTTCAGTTTCCTATTTACAGGTCTCAAGAGGGATCTCAGGTATGATTTATCACTTCAATTTTAACTGTATTAGTCTCCCCCTATCACACACACACAACTCTTTTCCTTGGTCATCCTTTTTTCTCGCATACAGCTGCTTCTCTTTCTTCCCTGTGGACATGCTCACACCCACAAAGCCATTTGCCCTCCACATCCTTTGCTAACAGGCAGGAGCCCGCGTGCTCTTTTACAGAATGCTGAGTGCCATCCGTTTCCACCACAGTCAGCAGGTGTTGAGGCTTCTCAGCGTTTAGCAAGGGGCTCTCAACCACATGTAATCCAAAGGGAAAAACTACTTCATTTGGAGTCAATGTGGCAGGCGGCCAAAGGAGGATTGAAAAAGAGGGAGGCAACATTTTGGCTGTGGGCGGATCATTAAAGCACAGAGAGTATAGCTAACATAGGGTATGTTTCTTTTTAGGGCATTCCTATGTTCTTTACAAGTGCTAATATGTCTAAATATGCAGTATTCGCTCTCAATTGCTAGTGCATTGCACTTGAGCAGTTAAACGGACTGTGGCTAATAATTCCCTTGGAGCCAATGAAGAGACTTTCTTCTCTTTTACAGAAGAGCCACATATCATGTGTCTAAATTAGTGTTTTATTTTGGCACAAAGGTGCACTTCTGAAGTCCATCTCCTGGTTGTCCCCATTTAGTTTGTTTTCCCACTTAAATGGAAACACTTGTTTCAGATACATACCTGCTAACAGGCATTCACCCCATGGAGCCAGGCTACAGCTAGCCCAACTTAAACCCCCCAAAACGTGTGAATGTGAACATCAGATCCTTGGTGCTAGCTGTTTTGCTTTAGAGCTCCATTGCTATTACATGGCAGCATTTGCTAAAGTAGCAAGTCACAGCACCACCACAGCTTTTGACATCACTGAATCCTAACTGCATCGTCTTGTCCTGGTTCTGGATTAAAAACCAAACAAAAATGCCTTTCATGACTGTGATTGCAATATATTTATGATTGGAATTCCTACAGACTGTACTTCCAGGGTCTTCCTCCCCAGGAGCATAGACTGATACTAGAACATGAAGAAGAATGCAAGACAGACTGCCCAAACCAGAGTTAGAGTCTAACTTGATCCAAGGAAATTGAAACTGATACTGCTTATGTTAAGCTACCCACCTCCCCATCACAGGAGATGGTTTAGATAACATGAACCTGCTTGCTAGAAGGATCAACGCTGGATGGGGTAGGTGTGGGGGAATGGAAGAAAGGTTCAGTGGAGGAGGAAAAGGAAATGATAGCTGCAAACATACAGGGCAAGGGGAATTCTTCAAAAGACACCTTGTAAAGCCAGAGCTTGAGCCATAGCGACCTGGCTGAACCTGAATTTAGTTTCAGTGAGGAAAGCTTGCTGCTGGGTTCAGCTGGCTTTGCAAAACAAAGCAGATCTTGACTGCGGTTAAGGTAGCTCTGTATGGTGGTTTACTGTATAACCCTGGTGTTTCCCAGAGAGATCACCTGTCAGCACCCCATTAACTCCAGAAAGATGGAAAGAATCAAATAAAAAGACAAAAACCCCTGATGCTTTAGTGCCATCTGAATTTATCAAACAAGGTGCGCCCACAATTACAGTGCTACAGTGGGGAAGAGCAACAGTCCCTAAGAGTATCAGGTGAAAGCACACTAAATGAAAAGAAAGAGATCCCACCTCCCCCCAGCCATGTTAGAAAAGCAAGGGAAGCCATTTAGGGATTTTAAGCAAACACCTCAAAAGCAGAGGGAAATACTGCTCTGCAGCATGATGAGACACAATTCCCACCCTCTCTGGTCCTTCCTTTCCCTTGACCCTTCTTCCTCCCTCCCACTTTGCCTTCCCATGTGGAGGGCTCCAGACAGCCACCCTTGAGCTGCTGCTCCCTTCCCCTTCCCCTCCTCTACCTTCCTCTCCCCTTCCCCTTCCCTTCCCTTCCCTTCCC